>JAOTAV010000029.1:228069-247863 GCA_026546445.1 Cyclargus thomasi | reverse complement strand
ACAACTTTGTAGTAATTACACTCACTAAATTAATCCTAATTTCGTACATGCTAGGGTGCTAGGGAAGGATAACCCATCGTTAGGGTAATATCAGGGGCAGTCAA
This sequence comes from Cyclargus thomasi, assembly GCA_026546445.1. Taxonomy (NCBI): domain Eukaryota; kingdom Metazoa; phylum Arthropoda; class Insecta; order Lepidoptera; family Lycaenidae; genus Cyclargus; species Cyclargus thomasi. The sequence continues at coordinate 247,759 of JAOTAV010000029.1, read as the reverse complement.
CAGGTTGAAAATTATCGTACTAGCTGTCTATATGTAGGCCATCCTAAGTACTGTATTAAAATAATAGAAAATATCAAAATCGATCTAATATATTAACGAAACCGGATTAGCTCATAATTAAGTATTAAAAAAAATCTAATAATATTTATATGGCTATAGTGTATTTAAAATGTTGCCAAAAACTGAATGCGAACATTAAACAGAATAAAGATTTTTACTTTATAACATTAAAATTCTAAAACATATAGAAGTCACAGAAAGCTGGCTATAAACGGCGTTGTGCTGTGCTTCGTTCAGTGTGTGAGTTTACCGCTGGCCTAACTTTCCCAATCCCCCTATCCCCATTCCCTATTACCACTTAAAAGACGGCAACGCACTTACGACTCTTCGACTGTCACGAGTGTCCATGGGCAACGGCAGTTGCTTTCCATCAGGTCACCCGTCTGCTCGTTTGCCCCCGAAATATCATAAAAAAAATTTATAAAACTAGAAAGGATATCCTTTATACAGTCGTGTTATAATAGCGGGCAACATTATTACTATCGTGTCTTTATTGAACATCTGCCGTAGGCAATTCCATTCAGATTTTTTGTAACGAATTTCACACAAAATGGCGTCTACTTCAATGAAACATTGTATTCAAGGATATTACAATCACATTAATATTTTAAGCTTTCGAAGTTTTAAAGTTTAGTTCTATCAAATAATTTTCATGCATATTGTAGGTTATGTTTTAAACTTCGAACGATTTTTGGCACGAACATCCGTAGCTTTACATGCCTTTTTCTGTTACGTATAATATTGTCAATGTCTAAAAGCTTAGCAAGGCAAATTGTAATGTAAATTGGATATTTTTTTTTAATCAGAAAGGAAAATTGGAAAACAATAGCTTCGCTAGTTACTTTGAAGAGTTCTAACGTTTTATAGTGCGTAATTACGAGAAAAACGCTTCCAATCACGCTCCAAGTGGACACTCATCTCGTGTACACAATCACAGATCTCTTAGATGCTCATCAACGACATTGTGAACGATTAGATAATGAACTGGGTGAAGGGGATCAGCAAGTGCGGCCGACTGAGGGGACACCAGATATAGGTGAATATGCGCTGGGGTGAGCTCAGCCCTCGCAGCACCTCACCTAGCGCGAAACAATCGCAACACCAACCTGTCGCCTGATGGGAATCACCCTACCGAAATGAAAGATTACCGCGTAAATAGATCAAATCCGGACGGAAACCGGACGATCGCGCGCATATTTTCGGCGAGATGCGCCCCGAACCGGTAGCCGCTGGAGGCCCCAACGGTCGCGATCGATAAACAAACGCGAAAGCTCGAAGTAAACAGATCGAAAGCACCGAATCGAATCCCGCCAAATGCAGCGACAGCTGTGCGTAGCTCGTAGCGCGTAGCTGTAGAGGCGGCGCCACCGGGCTATTATTATTATTTGTAAACAACGTGCGGGCGCGGGGCGTCACGTGACCGCGCGGGATTGGCCGCGCGCCGCGTACCGCCGCCAGTCCTCCGCCGCACGCCGCACATTACGGACGCGCCGCCGCCGCGCGAAACACGATCGCGAACTTCGCTACCCTTTTTTGTTTATTTTCGCGCGCGTCCTTCGTCGTCGAAGCGGCGAGACGAAGAAAAAAAGGAGGCGCGGATGGAAGCGACCAGAGGTACCGCGTTTGCCGAAGTTTTGTGTTAGTTGTGCGAGTGCTAAACTTGTGGAAGCTTCTGGTTTTTTGTGGATGTTTAGCTACAGCGGGCGCTGGAGCGTGAAGCTCGGTCCGCGAGCTTCCGCTGGAGCTTTCGTTGTGCAACTTTTGCAAATCGATCCATGTTTTCCTGCTATGGTGGTAGAACCCGTAGTTTTAACCGTCGTGGACGTAAGACGCACATTAGAATAAGTTAATGGCGATTTTGAAGTTAGGGGAAGTAAAAAGTTTTGTTACATCCTCTGTAGTTTTATGTATTGGTCGGTAAACTTTATTTCTAACTCCTTTAGTATATTCCTAAAGTATAGAAATAAAATTGACGTAGAAATGATAAAATACTAAAATGTATCCTTTGTGAACTCCACATTTGTAGTCGTGCGTCATTCTTTGCTGTAAATTCATTTGCACTTACGACCACAAATATATTTCATGGCAATGTCCGTTCGAATTGCCATAAATTGCTATGTGAACTGTACAATTGTAGAGCACGGGTATGGGGTGACGTCGCAAATTCGCCATGACGCATCGTGTTCGTGTATGGTGTTAATGAAATTTTACCCCACTGGTGGGAACTCAGCCGATTATGTATTGATGCGATAATCCCATACGAGAATACTTTTGTGAGGGTACTTTGGAACTGTAATAAGGATGTTGTATTTGTAAATGCGTAGTAGCCGTTTTGACTTAATGATAGTAGTTAGATAGAATATTTTTTTTATGTTTCAAGGTTTTTGTGTGTGTGTGTGTGTGTGTGTAAATAGAAAGTCAGTTTTCATATAATTTACTCAGAAAATTGAGTATCGAATGAAAATGTTGCTTTTGTTTTATTTCAAATGATGAAAGGGGTAGAGAATAATTTGTATAAAGTAATTTCCAATTAATCCAAAACTGTGCTTAGTCAATTAACTAAGCTTTTTTTAGATTAACTATAGCCATAGAAAAAAAGCTACTGGATAATCTATTCCGCGTAAATTATGAAACAGAATTTTAATGCTTTAAAAATTTGTAGCATTTTCATTAGGGCGTTAAAAATACTATTCGTTTCTACACTTTATGTATAAGTTTGCTATTTTAAGGAGTATGCGTGAAAGGTCTTCAATGGAAACTTGCCATTAGCTATCTATAAATTTAAGGATCTAAATGATAAAGGCTATACCGAAACAAATATAAAATGTTTATGTTTTAAACACAATATGAAATAACTGAAAAGGTCAGTCAATACACCTTTAATTTATGAATTGTGGATACAATCAATTTTACGTTTTACTGTTACATATTATTCGTTTTAACATAGAATTGTTAATATATAGAAGATATTTTATTTGAAGATAAAAATATTGATTTTGTTTAAATCGATCTTAAGAAAATTATCTTACTTAAGGTAGCGTATAAAAAGCCTATTAGGTTAAAAAACCATAGACAGAAAAATGTCGATTGGTCTATCGCTGGTTATAAATTTCTTTCAGATACAAAAATCTAGTTCGAACTAAACTTTATGTGAGACGGATATTAATACTTCAAGCGCGTGTGAAACAGTCACGGGATAAGCAACAATAGTTTGAAAGACTGCAGGAATAATATCAAGAACAGATACAGAGCCAACATACTCTAGAAATTAAAGTATCCTGTTTATATCAATTCACAAAAAAATAATTTTGTTTTCAACCTATGCTACTATTACAGTTATTACAGCAGTAATTGAGACATATAGGTTAACTGTAAGTGCTCTAGAAAACCACCAATATGAGATCCTTTAATATAGTAAACAGCAATCGAGCTCAAACTGCTATTATAGTAATAATGCTAATGCAGTTTGCGCGAATAGCATCTGGGTCAGATAGATCTTACATACTTTTGAAATTTAGTAAGAAAGTTAAAGCACACTGTAACTAAAAGTCTACAAACCAAGTAACACTTATTCAAATTCTGTACTATAATTGAAGTAACTGCAGCAGCGATTGAGACAGACAGAGCTAAGATATTCTAGAAAACACTCAGTATATGACGTTGTATAGCAAATTGCATATTTAACAAAGTAAATGTATTTCAGATTTTTTATTTATTATTATTGCCGTATCGGCAATAGCGACTGGGACAGGTAGAACATAATATCTATTAAAACCTCAATATAGAACGCTTACTACCGAACACATTCAAAGGAACTCTTTTTCAACTTCTGTAATACTAATGCACTAACTGCATCGCCAGCAATTGAGACAGATAGAGCTAACATACGCCAATAAGCGTCAATAACACGAAGACGGTCGGTCCCACGGATTAATTCGATATAATACTCCTTCCTCCCGTGGATGCGATAATGGGGAGTCAAGTTCAGTGAGGCCAATGAAAACAAATAAACAAATTGGCCAATTTCGCTCCGCCGCGGCCGCTCATAGTCACAGATTGTGCAACGCTTCCTTTTTTACGATATGTTTCCTTCTTGTTGCTCTGGATTTTGATGTTAGTTGGAAGCATCAATTTTGATAATATGATCAACATTGATGGGAAGTTCTGTCATTTTAATATGGTGAAATTAGAAGTTCTGATAGAACTTTTTTTAAAGGATTTTCACTTTCTCAATTTTAGATATGTTCGGTTATTTGTGATTTATATATAAAAAAAGCTATTATGGGCTTTGTCACCAGAAAAGATATTGTTAGGAAAAATGCTAAATAGTAGAGTAAATGATTAAAAAGTTGCGCTCTTGTTACTCGAAATATTTCAATATACGAAGTAAATTTTAATTAAAGAAGTAAAATTGTCTTATGTTGAAAGCCCTCAAATATCAAACTCTTCATTTTAATACTGTATTATTGCGTGTCGCCAATAATATTTGGGATAATCCCCATTTATTGCTTCCAGGCAAACTTTGCGATTCATACTCTATATTTTCTTCTTCAAACATCAACTTTAGTAATTGTAGAGACGTAGAGAGCATTTTATTTTGCGTCTAGCCGGTGAATGCTCGGCCATAACGTCTTTACTATTGTACTTTACTCTATAATTCTATATTTAAAAGCAATGTTCGTACTTTGAAATAATTGTTACCAATTATCTTAATGTATATTAAGCTCGTGCTTTTGAGTTTAATGTGTTTGATTGGATTTTATTTGCACTTTATACAGATTGTTATATTAGTCTATCTGCGTCTATATTTCGACTGCTTTTTAATGTATGAACTATTGTTGTCAACTTTTCCTAAACTTTATTTTTAACTTTATAAAGAGGAAAACAATAGTAAATCATATGAAATCCTGCATGTGTGACTTCCTTCGCGCAATCTTTCATAGCTCGTAGGTGTAACACAAAAAACGCACAATTTCCGATGTCGTATCCGATAGTGGAGAAAGATGTACGCACAAAAAATCCTCACTGAACTCCCAGCAAACAATACTCTACAATGAAATCCGTGGCTGACTATAACTACACCCTTATTCCTTGGGTATTACAGTTCAAATTTCAAAATTGTCCTTTTTAAAGTTTTCGGTAATATGGTAGAGGTATTAATGCATAAGAAAAAGTGGTAGTGTGGGAAAGATTATTATAAAAAAGTTCACATCTGTGTCTCTATTGAGCAGGATTGAACTCAATGGGATGGGCCGGTAACTCTATCTCGAGGGCCTCCTTATCATACTTTAAGGTTCACTACCTTTGTTTTGTTTAAAGGTTGTATATTAGTACTAAAAAGAGTGTTTGGTAGATGAAAGATTGCTTAAATATAGCTTTTTCTAAAACTATCTATAGCAAAAGATTTTTCTCTCGATCTATATAAATATTTGAAAAAAAATATTAATTAATATTTGAGATTTCATACCAAATGTTCAATTATAAATAGTAATTATGTACTTAAAAATTTAAGTACATAATTACTATCTATACCTATTATACAAAAATATGTCGGGTTTTGCTTCCTGAATAATATAACTTCAGAACGCACGAACTGATTTCCACGGTTTTCATTCATTGGAAAGGTATTGGGCTTTATAGCAAAGAAAATTGGGGAAAAATTTGGGAAAAAGTAGGAAAATAATAATCTTTGTTACCTCGCGAACGGAGTCGCGGGCAACAGCCAGTCATTATATCAAATCTGAATGTCATGAACTCATATAGTTCAGGACAAAGGAGTTCCTTTAGGAATCAACGTACAGCCTAAGCCACTAATCTTAGAAACATGAAATTTGGGGAGAGTGTTCTCCGTATGACAAAAGTGACTAATAAGAATGGAGTTTTAGAAATAATTCAACCAATTTTGCTAAAAATTGTTATCAAGACATTTTGAGCTCCGGGGAAGGACATAATCATGATACTTTTTTATGGAATGTACAGTTCCCGCGCTATAAACAATTTTTTGCGCAACGTAGTTGCAGATATTATTTAGTTTTAATTTTAATTTATTTACTAGTTTTAATCAAAAGCGTCATATAACATACGGAGGACATCTGTATACTCTGTCTTCTATGAAAAAAAACCATATCGTTTTGATACCAAACCTAAACGTTAAATTAACGTTATAATAAAGGCGTTTTCATGTTATAGAGCTATTGCGCGGCCGACAGTGCAATCATGTCCTGACGCGCGTATCCTGTGTTATTACTTGATGCCAGTGCAGCCAACATTCACACTTTTCTTTTTTTATTTAATATGCATTTGTGTATGGCAACAGTTCGTTTTTAGTCTGATTGAGCTATTACATTATAATATTTGAATTCAGATTGCAGCATAAATGAAGACATAAGTGGAAGAAGCGAATAACTAACATTTTACAACCTTCGATATTATATATATATTAAATTAAAATAATGTGGATTGGATATATACATATAAAATTGTTTCCCATGAAATTTTGATAAATCTTGCCATTTAAGGATTTCATTATCCAATCCACATTATTTTAATTTAATTTTTTTACAGAAAAAAACAACAGTTTTTCAAATGTTAGTTACCTGCTTCTTCCACTTATGTATTCAAATATTTTCAAGTCTTGAGTATACTTCGAAACTATTGCACCAGTTTTGATAAAATTTTGTATCATGCATCATTCATTTGATAAAATTTGTGGCATCCTTTCTCGCAACAAAATACAGTTAGCTAAAATATTTTCTTTTGCTATGAAGACGTAAGTGTATGATTGACGCATAACTAACATTTTACATCATTCCAGTAATTTTTCCGGTCCTAAAGCGTCATTTCTTACAAAAATCCGGCAATTTTAAAATGTTAGTTACCCGCTTCGTCCACTTATGTCTTCAAATATGAATTAAGTAATAACATAGCAGTCGCAAAACTACTAATAATACAGGATTACTTAGACCTTGTATCGATAAGTAGATATCGATTTTTATCACGGTATGATCTGTGTAACGGAGATATCGGCTTCCGGCGCAGGCGCAGGTATTACGCCGGATGTTACTTTGTTACTTTTACTCTACTTTTTGTTACCGTAACATGATATAGTAACATAAAGCCTATGTTAATTCAAAAGCACGTGGCTTTTGTTAAAATAAAAAAAAGAGTTTTTAAAATGTTACCTAATTTTATTAATTCAAATAACGTGTTATAGCAACATAGCTTCCGAACGAGCTTAAAGATACCGATAAAGTTATGCAGTCGTCAGTTAAGAAGACATAATAAGACAATCTTCGTTGCGATCCGAGTTCAGGATTCAAAGATTCCTAAACGTCATCTAAACATGCCCGCCGGAGCGCGCCAGGACAAAAAAGCGACAACATCCGATGCTAAAAATAAGCCATATAATTACAGCGCAAAGCTGAAAACGCAATGCTTTCGCTGCAGCGGTTGTACGGTTGCCCTTGACAACCGAGACCCAGATACTATCGCGTTCCTCACTCACACGATCGCACGCACACAGCCGCGATTCTATCGGCATGCACACGGACACGCGCAGCGGCGAATATTCACGCACGCACACACCCGCTCCGCTGCGTTCCGTTCCGAGCTTTTTAATCTTTTTTTTTTCGTGGAGCGTTCTTTGTGCGTGCCTACAAAGAGTTTCGCGTTGTGATTACTAGTCGGAGCATTTTGATCGCACTTTTGAGACTCGATGACGCAACGCTCGAACGAGCCCATAGGAACTGAGTACGGAATGCGAAGGAAAAACGATTTTATATTTCCATTAGCTAGCGCATAAAAGAAATCTGTAGGTATCAAGATTTACATGTCGAGGTATGAACCTCCTTTGCTCGCTAAAAGTCAGCATAATGAGCATATTTAACAAACATAACTCAAGATAATGAAGTGCAAGTATAATGATGCACAAACTTCGCTGACTAACACGCTCAAGTGGCGTAACTTGTACACGTGAAGTTCGTACCTCGGGAGTTTATACCTCAGGAACTTTGTACCTCTCCCAGGAACTCGAGAGCAAAAATGCCGACTCGGTGTTGCAATTTCCTCTTTACAAGACAAACAAAATTATTTCTTTTGATGTACGACTTCCACGCAGGGGTTGTGAGAGGAATTCGCTTTTGTTTCGGTGTATCAATAAAGTAATCCTAAGCCTATTCTTTCCGATTGATAAGTCACCGTTCGAAAATAAAATAAAATTTATATAGTATTTAATATCGATATTAACAATTCGTTTTAGTGTACTACCATTAAAATGATAATGTGAAAGATAATCTAAGAATATATCGAATTTTAATTGAATGGGATTTAGCTGTAACAGACGGCATTAAATGTTTTTAAGACACATACAAAAGAACAAAAAATTTATTACAATCAGAATTATAATAATGAAATCAAAATGCGAAAAGTCTTTTTAAATCTACTATGTTTGACAGCTACATAAATCAAATCCGAATTAAGGGCAAGATCAAAATAAAATTTTATAAATAGTTGCCTAGAAATAGTGACTCCGAAATAGAGCATTCAGTTTCTATGAACGAATCTATTAATAGTTTGTTTACAAACTAAACGCCACGTGACGAAAACGAAAAGAACGAAAACGTGGATAGTAAGTCCACGAACGTAATCGCATGGTTTTCAACGATATCGAATCCTGAATGAGTGAATAAACTTTGATGCCGCATTCTGAGATAATAAAACAATCTCCGTTTAAGTAAAATTAACTTATCTTAATTTAACTAAGATTAAAATTAAATCCTAATAGATCATTTAGATTCAGAATCATGTATTTTGTTCCCACTTTTTATTGAAAAAAAAAACAACACTTTAGAACCTAAGCAATAGCAAATTACTGAAAGCAAGCAAGCAGCAAATTTCCTTGAAATCAGGGAAAATAAGTGTGTGGGGCAACACTGAGGCGTGACGTCACGGGCGTGTTATACATGACAACGTGATTATCAGGCCGAGCTCTTTATCTGGTACGTTTGAAGGCGATTGAAGAACTTACTTGGGATGATTTTAACATTACCTGGGATTTTTCATGTACTTAAAGTTACTTATTTCATAATGGAATTAAACTTACAAATACATTAACTATTCCTTTATGTAAATAACCCCTAGTCGTAAAAGTATGTAAAAAAAATTAAAATATACACCTTTATATATTAAAATATACACTTTTATATTAAAATATTCTTGATGATTTTGAAATTTTATTCGCTTTAAATACGAAAGTTGTAATCGTTAGTTACATATTATTATAAACGATTACCAAAATAATGATTTTGGTTTATTAAAAGTAAAACAATTACATGAATTGTTAATACCAAAAAACTCTATAGTAGATAGTAGATCCCTAAAACGTACCAAACATCAATCAGTACGAAATTCGCGGACCGAAAATAATTGTAAAGTTGCACTTACGACAAAACTTGGATAGCATCATTCGCGCCATCGATTTACGCGCCATTCAAAACACGCGCCGCGCATGCCCGCCGCGCGCGGTAAACACTTACATTTTTTTTCTATTGTTTTTTTTTAATTAAATTTTAATGAGCAGAGGAAAACATGGAACGATTTTTAATGGTTGTAGCTTTTGCATTTTGCTTTGATTCAATAATTTTTTTATTAATTAATTAAGTGCATATGTTCTCGATGATTTGTTGGAGCCAAAGCTTAAAGATGTAATATTTTTGTTACAGATTGGTGTAGGCCGCACGGTTGATACCGGAAAGCCTCCGCCTCGAATGTCACCGGATGGAAGAACCAAAAGCCACGAAATCCTCAAACCAAAGCCTCCAGTCATATCTTTTGTTTCGAAAAAATAATATAAGCACTATTTTTTTAACCTTTTAACGATTAAATTACGCAAATAGTATACGCTAACTCCCAAACAGTACAAATTAATTTAAGTCTGAATCGGTATTTACAATAAAAGAAGCCTTCAAGGAAGAAAAATTAGGAGAATCTATCGACGACCAGTATTTTAACGTTCCAAAATAATACATCGTTACACAAGTGCACAAATATTTTATTAAAAGTTAAACGTGAAACGTCGAAACGACAAATCGAGCATTTTTAGAAGCAGCCAAAGATTTATAATCCCTAGAATAAGACTCAAGCTTACCTCGTCGAGGACTATACGATAGCATATTAGTGAGATAACGAAAATTGTGATTAGTGTAGTGACAACCGGTGTGCCGTATAATCGTAACTCGAGTGCTACTTAGCGTAACGGACAGAGTACAAATCGCAAGTTCCAGTGCAGCACCCAGTGTTCAGTACGACGTAGTAGATAGAGCTTATTTTTGTATAGCGAGGTAGAGAGTGCACGATGCGTTCACGCCGAGCCGGGTCGAAGACATGAGCGAGGCGCTGCGCGGCGCGGCGTGCGGGCCGGGCGACCTGCCGCCCTTCTCCACGTTCGGTGACATGGCCGACGACCAGCGCCTGCTGGCGACAGACGCGCGCCTGCTCGATCCCGCCTGGGAGTACTACGAGCGAACCGGCGACGCCGTCTCCGTCATCGCCAGCCAGCCGCAGTACCGGCCCTGGGAGTCCATGCCCATCACCGTCAACTCCAAGGATGCCATCCTACGTGCCGGCTTCTCAGCGCCGCTTGAGTACCAGTCGGTCACGCTGCAGCCGATCCCCAACAAGCTGCCGTCCTTCCAGAGCCAGTTCCAGACGTTCCCCGAGACGACCGTCATCCCGGAGACGGGGCTGCCGAGCGTGACGCCCGTGCCGGTCACGTCCAGCCCGACGCCCAGCGCGAGTCCTAGTCAGTTAACCCAGCTCACGCAGCTCACGGCACCCTCCTCCCCGCACCTCACGACGCTGGCGCAGGTGGCGCCGCTGTCCACCACGCTCACCACGCTGTCGCCGGTCAACGCGACCACCTTCCACACGCTCACGGCCGTCAACGCGCGCAGCTACCCGATAGTGCCTGCGCCGCTGCAGGCACGCGAGCTCGCGCCGGCGCCACAGGCCTACATCGACGACCGTCACATCCAGCTGTACCAGCCGAACATCACCACGATCAACGCCTTCCCGGCGCAAAACGGGATCATCCACCAGAATGGCACGCTGCTGCATCAGAACGGTAGCCTGATCCAGAACATCCAGAGCCCGACGGTCGTCCACGTGCTCAAGAACGAGCCGTTCGACGTGAAGGCGCTACAGGAGAAGTACACGCCGAACGGGCTGCACCACGCCAACTTCCAGAACCCGATGCTGATAGACAACAGCTACGACAAGAAGACGAACGGCTTCGGAAGCGGGACCTCGCCGACTCGCTCGGATTTTAGAAAGAAGGAGCGACGGAAAATGCGAGCGAACAGCTCGGAGTCGGACGGGTCCAACATGGAGGTGAGCTCCGAGAGCAGCGGGCAGGTGGCGGCGGTGTCGTCCACGGCCGGCTTCAAGTCGCCCATGCACGGCGCGCCGCCCATGGCCACCGGGCCCATGGAGCTCGACGACATCACCAGTGAAAAACAGGTAAGAATGTATACTTTTTGTCATTACCTACTCGTTAAAAGAGATTAGCAAATAATATTAGGTATGGTAATTGTAATAGTTCTATCACATTTGAGAGTAGTAAGCGCAACAAAAACCTTGCGTTCAGTTTAAAATGTGTAACAGACGAGCACTGTAAACTCCTGCAGTAAAATCAGACTAAACCAATCTTTCCGAGAATCGGTGGATCGCGTAAACAAGCCGCTCGGGAGTAGCGAAAAGCCGATAATATTCATAGATGTTCGTCGAATTCCGCCGGCAATACATATTCGGGAATGCCGAAAAACTTTTCTCCAATTTCACCTTTATTCCGCGAGTTTTCGTCCAAGTTACGAGTCTCTGTCTTCGCTATAAATTTAATAGTTAGCCGATTCGCTTCTCCCATAAATTCTCTTCTCTTTTGAAACGCAAATTAAAGTTGAGTGATTTACGCGTAGCTTAGTAATCTTATGAGCTCCGTGCAAATTAGATTAAAGTAGATAATTTAGTAACAATAGGAAATATAAAGTTTATTTTACGGAATAATATTACGGATTAAAATGCGTGATGACTTTATTTACTTCATAATACAAATTTTGAATAAAAATATCTATACATATTAATATTATACAGATACAGATTAATATGTCAAATAAATAGACTTATTTGACAGATCATTTTAACAGACTTTTTATAGAGAATCTGTCAAAAAAGTTGTGGATAGCCTAACAGAAACTTTAACAGTAAGCGGTGAAACAGGCCCTTAAACTTGTAAGTTATAACCCAGTCGGCGAACCCTGTTGCCAAGCAAACATCGAAATAAACTAATGACATCTCTTTCAAATGACGCTATTGCAAAATTAATTGCAAAATTAAAATATAATTATGATTCTATTCGCTAATAGGAATTTTATGGCATAAAAAGTATTCTAAGTTCTAGAAAAGGTTCCACGGACAACATTCCAGTATAAATGTCAGCATTTTCTTGTCTAATAAAGAACACCTTTGCGACACCTGCCTATAGCTCGACTAATTGTAATAGTTTTTGTCTCGCGTCAAGATAACTACTTAATTGTTCCGAGATTATAGATTTCGGAATGACTTTTAAATTATCTGGCTTTTTATGTGTCTTCTATAATCTGATAGGATTTATTACTTGCCTACGTTCTGTAAATATGCTGCTATTTATAGAAAAGGAGTACAAATAAATTATTATTTCGTAATTGAAAAGGATGATAATATTTCATTTATAGAACAATAAATGTGCAGGACTTTTATATACATAAATACAGAAAAGATATTAAAAGGATATTCGTAAGCATTTATCTTGTTTGATGTACAGGCAGTAATAAAAGTAAGTGATAAAACTTTAGGGTTTATATTTGTTCGTTAAATACAGCTTACTGTGAAAGTAGCAGCGTTGAAAGTAAAGATTTTTTTTTGTGATTGAGATGGGTAAGCGCTTCAGCGACTTGACTTACCCCATAGAAAACGCAAATTTTTTTTTCGCTTTCAGCACTGCACTTTTACAGCGAGCTCTATATAAGAAACACGTACAAACCCTGAAGCATTATCGCTTACTTTTGTGACAGCCTGCATAACCAGTGACTTTAAATGTTTGTGTAAAATCAGTGAATTAGTTACCTTTTACAGACTTTCAAAGCAAACTCTACACCGGCCTTGAAATCACCCCTTGTTTACGTAAAAATCGGCGTGGTTAAATAGAGAAATAATCGTGATAAAAATATTGTAGAACACGTCCGATATAATCGTACTACAACACCTACAGCACGCGACCTGACTTATTTCCCCCGATCATATTTTTAATTTTCCATTTTTCACGACAAACGGCTTGCTAATTGGTGCCTATTTTTTATTCAACAAACAAGATACGTTAGGAAATTTTTTCTATTAAACCGACTTTTAAAAAAGGAGGGGCTTTCTAAATTCGAGCGTATATGTTTTTTGTATCCTTCTACGAGAACCAAAAGACGAAAATGAAATAGTTTCCTCTGAGAAATTAAGAAAAGTTTTTAAAAATATATTAATTAAACACCTATTAATAATAAAAGGTGACGTTTTTAAGGCACTACGTTACATGCTTCAAAACCAATAAACTATATATTTTACTACACTTACGTAATTGGTTAGTAGTTTTCAATATTTATAAGTTCAATAAATAATTTTATGATCTTAAATTAATATGGAAATGTGTTACATTAATACTATTTCAAACACATAACTTATGTTAGAAAGTTTATAGGCATGTTACAGCGAGCTTAAAAGTCGTTTAGTCATCATACATGGTGTTTAATTTGGATAATTTACTTTTACTAGACGCGTTCGACAAAGAATGGCCAAAATTATTACTAAATCTAGAACTCTGGAAGAAAAGAGGGGAGACTTCTGCCCAGCAGTGAGGCTGTATTTTGTTTATTAGATATTACTAATTCTAATAGCAGTTACTCCTATTATAAAAAGGTTTCCTAACGCGTAACTACAACATGAAAATAAAGACTTCAATCAGTAACTACAAAACGTTTTTGGTAAATAGTTTTATATTATAAGCGCTCGTTTTCAACAAAATACCTTCTATTTGATACAATAAAGCCTAAATTGGCGTGACTAGTGCGGTGTGAGTCAGACTGGGGAAATCCGTAATAGTTATTCCTATAGTAAGCCTTAGAATATAGTTTGCATTAGACATATTTATGACTTAGCTTAGGAAGCGCCGTCGTGCTGGTACCGTCCTTGAAAAAGGAACACATATCTACGAATGGAATTCAAAAATCCGTTTTGGAAGTTTAAATGACTGTTTTTCAATATCGTCTGACCAAAAAAATAGTTTGAGATTAGCAAATCGGTGGTCAGTGTCGTTTGCACTAGTAAAAAGTCTCTTAGCATAATCAACCTTAAGTAATAAATGCGTCTTTATTCATTTATTTAGGTTACTTACTACACTAATATGTATTTTGTAGTTAGGTGTAGTTCTTTATTGCTTGGTTATAATAATCTTAAAGTATTGCGTTAGTATTGTTTTTATAAATTCCTATAAATAAAATTCAATTAAACCGGTCACAGCAGCGTGTATAAATTTCTGTTTATTAATAATTATCTAATATTTATTGTAAAGAAAAATTATACTTTTTTCCTCAAGTTACCTTTAGAAACTACTCGTCTGAAGCTAATTTGTGGTTTTTCTATGAGTTTCTAATGGCACGTGCCAATAGCATCTGCTGAACCGGCCGGCATAGTTTAAACGCATTCTAAATTCAAAAATGTCAACTAATACATCATAAAAAATAACGGTTTCATTACAATGTTAGTAATAATCTATTCACTAGACTAAAATACTGAGGGCCTGTTTCATCGCTTGCAGATAGTCTATCCACAACCTTATGTCACAGATGCTTTTTGACAGATTCTCCACAAGAATCTGTCAAAAAAGTTGTGGATAGCCTAAAAGCCCTGAAAGCTTTTAAATATTTAAAGCTAATAAAATAATTTGTTAAAGTTCTCTTATATCTTATATATTTCCCTTATAACTGCGTAAACTAAAATATTAAACCTGCAGACATAGAGAAAACTCATTATAGAACCCAAACAAAAAGGGAGGACGGTTTTAGAACCGCCATTTTGTCGCTTTTTTTTAAATCGATAAATCAGGCATCACGTTATTCATGAAATCCTTACTACACAAAACGCTCACAACGTAATATAATGTATTTCAATACCTAATTATAAGACATTATGTTGCACCTGCTTAAAGAAATTGGTAATAAATAATATTACAATATAACTTATGTAAGAGTTCGGTATTATTTTAGCAATTACGAGCAAAAAGTTATGAAAACTAAAAATTACGACACATTAACATTGATGTCGCCCAGCTGTGGGCGAAATAGGTTAATGATGATGAAGGCGCTAATGCGCTTTTTTTCGATTTTCAATGTTGAACTCTTTTCGTCTTTACCGCCATAAAGTCTAAAATCAGCTGTTCTTAAGTTTTCACTTCGACGAAATCTTGCGGTTAAAGTAGAGTATCTCACTGAAACTTCCGGCAATGATAAGATATCCATTGTTAGCTCGAAATTGCGAATCGAAATATCACATAAAATGTGATATATTTTTGTATTTAAAAAAATGAAAAGATATCTAGGTTGCCGGGTACCTTCGATTAAATATTATAAAGATACACATTTGCCGTCTAAAAAGTAGCAAAGGCAAAACCGCGCTAAAGCACTATTCTGCTCCTAGTCGCTCCGAGACCGCGATTTAACGCTTTGCACGATTGTAAGTTTTAACTTAATAAGTTAAAATTAATTTTTCGATACACTTGATTTTGATTAAAGTTATTTTGTGTCAGATTACCAGGTAACAGGTACAGTGTACAGGCAGATTTTACTAAATGCTTATGTAAAAATAAAAGTCCTTGATACTTTAAGTTTATACATATATTCGGGAACTCGGCTGTCTGTATCTATTTGGCATATATTTTAAATTCAGTTTTATGTGACCGTGTCGACTTATATAAGCCCCCAGTGTGCCAAATCTAAAACTACTGAATGAAATCATTGTAACATATTTGAATTTCATATTTTTTAAATGTGATAGAACTTTGCAGATTTTTCCTTATTGTTGTAGAGCGATAAATGTCTATTTTAAATGATCACTAAAAGCCTCCACTAGAAGAGAATCTATACACCAAATTTCTCAAAAATCGCTTAAACGTTATAGGCTATAAGGTTTCAGATAGACAGACAGAATTTTTCACAGATTTGGAAAAATGGGCTAAAGCTAGTTTTGGATACAAAAACGACCTCTACAGTCCTGCGCCGCCGACTACCTCAAACTTTTTTCATTTTCTAGACGAAAAAGAAACGAAAACGCTGTGGCGAGTGCATAGGCTGTCAACGCAAAGACAACTGTGGTGACTGTGCCCCCTGCCGCAACGACAAGTCCCACCAGATCTGCAAGCAACGGAGGTGCGAGAAGCTCACCGAGAAAAAGGTAAGTTGCATTTGTTGCGTTTTGTTGCATGTATTTTCATATTAGGGAAAAAGATTAGTTGCACATATTGCGTTTTATTACAAACTTTGAAGATCTGTGACAAATGATGTTGGTTTATTATGAAAATTTATTAGTTGCAGCTATTTCGATGTATTATTGTATTCAGAAAAATAATGCATATGTTTTTAACAAAGTGCATATTTCATGTTACAAAAACCAAATAAAAATATTATGTTTTATAAGCTTATAAGTACTAAGAATTACTATAAAATTACTATTAATCGGTACGGTACTCATAAACTCAAATAGGAATCGGAAATTATAACACCGTCGCGAATTATAATAACCGTACAATTTTCATGACTATTTTAGTTTTTATTTAGTATTTTATAGTCAATGAGTTAAAAGTCTTATGTATCTGTTCCATATATTTATGAACTAGAATCAGCATTAATATTAAATACCGACTGAAACTTGGTGGTTTCTTTTATTGTTTCAAGGAAAAAAAAACTGTTAAAATCACCTGGAGCCTACATACTTGTTGGTTTAAAATTATTATCCCTTCAGTAAAAACATTACACACATCTTATATGTGATAACATACACATAAGTGGTTATATTCCTAGAAATTTAGTTTTTCTTTTTTTAATTCTAACTAGCTGTTGTCCGCGATTGCGCCACGTGATAACTTTTCTCTTGAAAATTTTCCTGATTTTTTTGCTACTAACTTCATGGAACACGTGACCTTTCCAACGAATGCAAAACCGTAGAAATCGGTTCGTGCGTTCTGGAGTTATATCGTGAGGAAGAAAAACTCCTTTTATATAATAGATATATGTTTTTTCGTTCCTACTGTTTGTTCTATTTGATAACATAAAGGTAGCATACGACTATAAAAAATTAATAAAAACCGTTATCATTATTCATTTGTAACCTAGATTTATTTTCCTAATTTTTCGACCTAATCTTAACTCGCAGAAACTTGAAATACAGACGAGGTTCAAAACAGAGCATTTACATAAAACTGCAATAAAAAAATAATACAAAATTAATATCCCATGAAAAGTCAAGGACACGTTTTTAAGTTTCCTTTCTAAAGCTTCGTGACGTCTGTGGTGTTTATGTTTCACAGGAATTACGCATTAAAGTGTTATTACGAAAAAAATATATAATTTTTATTTATAATAATATATGGAAACAGGTAATTATCAGTAATGTTGCAGATAGGTGACAATAGTATTCTTAATTTTTATTAATATCTATTTTCTTTAATATTATTAATATCTTACACTATTAATAAAGAGAATAGATTGGTATTTTTGGATGTTTGTTTCGAATGAACCCAAAAAAATAGTAATCCGATTTCAAAAATGCTTTTTCCGACAGCCGTCAGGTTGCTTCATTATCACATAGTGACATTAGCTATAAAAATATCTAGAAAATCGGCTAAGTGCGAGTTGGACTCACGTACGACAAGGATGTTTATCACGTATGACGTGTAATATATTAAAATGTATTGTTCTGTATTGATTGATAAAACGAAACCTAACCAAAAAGATTTTTTTTGCTAAAGAAAAAGATAGTTTAAGTTGAAATTGCTAAACTTAGCAAATTAGTTCAGAACTAGTGTCGGGAAATTTTCGGCTTACTTTGTTCATAATCGCTTCTATTTTGTTTGTTAAAATTGTGTATCGATTTCTAGAAAACAACTTTTATATTTTACCCTCGGAAAATATATTCGTCTTGCTTATGATTGAATAACACATAAAAAACTTTTACAACAAAGTAAAATTTGTAGCTTAATTAAAATACTTAGATAGCCTGGCGATAAACGTTGTACATCGACCTTTGAAAAAATCTGATTTCGGCTTCTAGGACGAGCTCCTACAAGCCGAACTTAGCCGATTAATAATAATTGAAGACATAAGTGGAAGAAGCGGGTAAATGGACGCTTTAAGACCTGAAAAATAATTTTAAATTAAAATAATGTGGATTTGATGGGTAGCTGATAGACAAGCTAGATAATAAAATCGCAGAAATTCAAGTTATATAAAAATTTTATTGGAAAAAATGAGCATTTACTGGAATGTTGTAAAATGTTAGTTACCCGCTTCTTCCACTTACGTCTTCAATTATACTTTGGTTCTTTTGATATGATGATAGCGTAAAATTCGAAAATCAAACATTTTGCGAACATGGTGTTTCACCAACATACACAAAAGGTGAACATTTTATTGGGACCAAAAGTAGCCTATGTTATATTCCTAAGTTATGACCACTTCATCCTTTCGACTTATTTTTATGATAGGTATTTAGGGGGCAAGCGAACAGACGGCTTACCTGATTAGAAAGCAATTGCCGTCACACATGAAACTCGTGACATCTAAAGAGTCGCAAGTGCGTTGCCAGCCTTTTTATAAGGGAATAGGGATAATCCCATCGGATTAGGGAAGTTGGGCCACCGGTAAACTCTCGGTCACTCACTGAACAAACACAGCACAACGCCGTTTCACGCCAGTTTTATGTAAGGCTATGGTATTACTCCGGTCGAGCCAGCCTATTCGTGCCGAAGCATTGCTCTCCCTCGTCTCAACTAAGTCTATGCCAAAAAACAAGTCCATAGGTTGCTTCCTTAGGGAGTGAAAGAAGAACCAACCATCAAACACACTTTTCTACATATTTGGCTATTTATAATATTATTATGGACAAATCAATTTAAGTTTGAAAAGTTTGCTTGGCTAGTGTAGCTAAATCAGATTTAGTTTAAAACGAATTGAAAAAAAAAACTTATCCCAGCAACAGTATTAAAAATACCGTCTACTGCCATTTGAAGTGGAATTCCAGTTACAAAACTAACAATAAGCTATGAAATCCTGCGATGATAATGTAATGTGGTGACAGAGCACGTGACGTCACATCTGTCAGCGCAGCTGCGGGGATGCTAGTCGTGCGCTACACCCGCATGTTCTTTTCCCTTCACCTATTTTTCAATGTTATCTTTATATATATAATTCTTCTGTAAGTGTATGTTACTGAACTTCTCTTAAACGACTGGACCGATTTTGATGAAATTTTTTGTGTGTGTTCAAGGGGACCTGAGAATGGTTTA
>JAOTAV010000029.1:186867-227969 GCA_026546445.1 Cyclargus thomasi | reverse complement strand
CTGAACTTCTCTTAAACGACTGGACCGATTTTGATGAAATTTTTTGTGTGTGTTCAAGGGGACCTGAGAATGGTTTAGATTCACAAAATAGCTCGGCAGGACAACGTCTGAGGGATCATCTTAATATATAGAATTCTTCTGTGAGTGTGTGTGTCACTGAACTTTTCTTAAACGACTGGACCGATTTTGATAAATTTTTCGTGTGTGTTCAAGGGGATCTGAGAATGGTTTAGATTCACAAAATAGCTCGGCAGTACAACGTCTGCGGGGTCAACTAGTTAATATTATAAAAATTTGTTTGTTAGCATGTTTGTCGGACAATGAAACCGAAATAACTGAACTTATTTCTTAATGTCCTAAACGTAAAAGTTGGTTTGTTTGGATGTTTGTGGGTTGACACCGAAATACCGATTTTGATGAAATTCGTCATGATGGTTTGTGTCTCGGGATATATTACACGTCCACAAAATAATAAAAAGATATTTAAATATGTTTCCGTAATATTCATTATACTCATTGTCATAATTAAAATGAACGAAGTTGTATAAGATCTTAACGAAAGCAACAACAGAACCTTTTTCAAATTCATTTAAAGTCTGAATTCAGCAGGACGAGCGTGTAGAGTTGTTACTTTTATATCATTCATTTTGCTGATACGAGTTTAAAAAAGTGCCATATATTTGTAAGGATACGTTAGAGATTGCCGCCAATTCTATCCATCAATAATCTGTCAGTTGTCCACCTTTATATCGCCCACACTATGCGCACGCGCCGGGCCGCGCAGCTGTCGCGTGCTCCAATCAGAACACGCGCTTCGTCCGCAACGCCTCTACGACGCTTATCATAGGCCGATCTGATTGTACTCATTGTAAAAGGTGGTACTCCGTTTTTGTTACAAGCAGCTGTTTTATAGGATTTCGATAAAGTTTTTTCTATGACACTTTATCTTGGAACGATGCTGCAGTTGTGTTTAATTAATCGCGCGGTTGACAAAATACAAATATTGTAAGCTTTTCAAATAAAGTACAAAGGTGAATACGTTTTACAAACGGCAAGCAACAAAACTGACTCTGTTTAAGAAACATAAGACAACTGTTAAAATATATAACGCAGTCAAGCATGCAGTTATAAGAACGCATTTTTTTCTAGATTAATAAAGCCGTAATAGGCTCTACGTAAAGACAAAATAGCTTACGAATATAATCCTGATTAACTTGTCGAATAGACACGAATGTTCAAAGTTAAATTAAGTATGATATTGAGCGAGGGGCGAGTAACAAGTCGTAGGTTTATACGCTGCCGCTTCATATTTACAATTACAATGGGACTGATGTTAATTGTATAAGATTAATTAGATTAACCAATTATGAATAATGATTTTATTTAAAAATCATTATGTATCCTTGAAAAATATAACATATTATTGTTTTAAGTGAAGTGACACTGATCTTATCTTAGTAATTTAATAAAAATAATGTTAATTCAGTTAAAATATAAAAAATAAAAAATAGGTAACTTTGTTTGGTTCTGTAATTAGAAAAAGCGGGGTCTCCTAACACAGGTTTTACATAAAAGGGGATCTTAGCCACTTGTAAAGCTACCTGTAACTTTGTACTGAATAAGGAATTTTTCATTTTCATTTCATTTAAACACATTTTTTTTTTCAATTTGCTAATCTAATTAATATTTCAGTTGTCTTGTAGTTGATTAAAATGACAATGAAAAAATTATCGCATTAACGAATAGAGACTTGTTTTAATCTGAATATAAAGATCCTAAAAGAAGGTAAAAATATATTGCCTAGATACGAGTATGTGTTACTTAGCCTTCAGATTTATTATATTTCTATACTTTTTAATAATAAAAAAAAAGAAAAATCCTTACAAATCCTACAAAGAAAGGATTCTAACAATAATAAACTACTACAAACACAACATAAAACTTAATGATTCAAAGAGATTCTAGAAATTAATCTCATAACTATAAAGCGAAACTTATCCGTCGTTTCATCGGCTCCTATTACTTTTTGTTTCAGTATTATTCATATATTCACTTTAATCGCCTTTTTTGTCTGAAATAATAGCGAAGTCGCGACATTCGAGAATTAGAGACGATTTATATCGCACTATCTGTAATTTCGTCTGTGCTCTCTCATACAATAACAATATAAAGGTACGAAATGATGAACATATTTGTGATTTACATTGAGAATTAAGTGAGATGAAACATTGAAATTACTCTATTTGTATGCAGAGACAAGTAGACATTTGTTTTAATTTATGTTATTTTGAATGTAATTATTGTCACAAAATTTGTTATAGGACCGTCGGATAATTTTTGATAAGTTTTTCGTTAGAATCTCTACGTTTTATTTTAACGAGCTTAACAATTTGTATACCGTTAAAAGTTTCAAAGTGCTCCGCAAAATAAATCACTCTAATGAACCGCAAAGTTTGCATATCATTGGCAAAAAATTTTGCGAACGGGGGCCAGTCCACCCACCGCTATTATAACGGTTGGGCTTACACTTTTTTTTTCTCGGCACGCGCCAAGGGCCGGTGATTCACGGCCTCGGCAGATGTTGAGCTTTTTGTGCCGTCAGCTGATGTAACGGGCAGGACTTGTTAATGTTGCATCCTGCATTTTTTATTACATCATGCCTCTTTCGATCGATCTCGAAATTCGAAGGAGCAGATTCGTGTGTCGATATACTCGTTCTCGGTCAGCGAGCAAAATGAAACATAAACATCGCCGTTTGATAAAACAAACAGGATGCACGACAGACGCCTCTTATTGACAGAATTGTTCTCGATTTGTTCTGCCTGTTTTAAATTGGATCATGTAAAGCACAAATTATATTTTATCATGATCAGCGCGATACTGCAATTTAATAATATGTATAATATCTATGGACGCTTCAGACCACGACAATCTGGCCCCGTGCTAAGTACCCGAAGGACCCTTTTTCAGGTACCAGATAACGGAAATATATTTAATACTTTTACTCTTTATACATATTTCATTTTTCCTTTAATTTTTGAATAACGAACTTTCTTACGTTTTTGTTCATGTTTTAATAAAAATATCCCATTTTGTTCAGAATACCTAAAATATTTTCAGCGTTAGAGTTCGAATGGGCTAGTTGAAGATTTTTTTATATCAGTAGTTAAAGACGCCTTAAAAATATAAAATATGTCAGTGAAAAAATGACTCTGATAGCTTAAATTCAAGTATTTCAGTTGAAATTTTAGGTTTCTTTTTACTATTATACCTTTACATTATTTAAAAAGTTAAGGACTTTTTGACCTAGTGGATAACCTATAATAATGCGTACGCATAAGCGTGACATTAAATTATTACATTTCGGGCTATATGTTTCACCGCCTACAAATAGTAGGTATATTTACTTGACAGCTACAACTTTATTTGATAGCTTTTGTATCGAGAATCTGTCAATAAATTTGTGGATAGCCTAACAGAAATGTTAACAGTGAGCAGTGAAACTGGCTCTTAGTAATTCATATTTTCATAGTTTAAATTTTTCGTAGTTAAATTCACGAGCATTTTTACATTTCGGCAAAATGAATATTTTTTTTCTTATCTTTTTTTTGTATTAATATGATTAAGTGTCATTAACCAACTTCAGTATACAATTGTAATAATCCTATTTTATTTCCTAGTATGTAATTCTTTTCATAATTTAGTGTCTGCGCTCCACATATATATCAAAATGTAGGCATTTGATCCACACAATACATTTTATACAAAAATATAATATGTATTTACAGAACATGTTTAACAAAAAACTTTAAAAAGCTCGCAAGATGTCGGCCGAATAAAAGCTCCTTTGTTGGTCGATAATAAAAATTTTCAATGAAAGAATTAAAGCTGTGTTGAAACGACAAAAAGTTTGAACCGGTTTTGCATATCAATCACGGTAAACCCGATATAAGCCAATGTTGAGCTAGTTTAACGAAAACCCGCAGCTAAAATTCTATATCGACTGTTAAGACTCAGTTCTTGGTAAATCGGAAAAGTAATTGGTTATTTGGCATATGTGATTATCGTTATAATAACCTTAGTTTAGTGTGTATTTTATAAGTAACTATAAAAATTTAGTTTATTTTATTTTAGTATTCAAAATAACAGCTTGGAAATGAAAAATTTCTTGCTAATCACCAATCCCTATTACATACATTACGCAAAAGTCTTCGGTTTACGGTTTTTAAACTACTTTGAATTACTGTTCAAAATTGTCTAGAATTTGATAATCTTGTGAATATCAATTGCTATAAAATTCACTAAAAAAATAATTAATTGATACTAAAAACTTTGATATCGTAGGTAACAGTAAAATTTGCTCTTTATTTGTAGTGTAATTATCGTTAATTATAATTTTCAATTTTAATAACTTAACGGGATTTTAATGGTCACAAATATAATTTTTTCAGATACGAAATTATCTCAAAGTAGTAAAATGTAATCTGGGCTTAACTTTTTAACTACTTAGTTCTCTAAAATAGTCTTAGCTTTTTCTGTCGCCGTCTGTATAATTTTATTCTATTATTTATGAATATTCTAAGATGCGTTCAACAAATATTTTCTTCTGACTTCTGTATAATTTAACTTTATTAACATCGGTAGTTCTAAGACGTATTTAACAAATATAAATGCAGTGCAAAAGCTTCACAACACTCTGCAATCCTGGCACGAATCAATACTTTTTCTAGCGAAGACTACCCCAATGCACGCAACTAATTCATACTGCCTAGAACACGCACACCGACGCATTCTCCTAAAGATTCACGCACACATAGCCGTCGTCCAATCACGCTCCATTTACATGATGTGTGTGTGCGTGTGCGTGCGTTAGGGGTGCGTTTATGCACCCTCGCCACGCACAGAGTGCAATGCGTTTTATTGTATTACACTATTAAATTTTATATCTCACGAATACCGGTTTATAGTAAAAACGCCATAAATTTACTTAATTAAAAATAAATTTTATGTTATAAATTTTATATTATATATATTTCATAATAAATGAGATTGCTGTCACGCGTTTAGGCTTTAATGTAATGTAATATCTTAATAAGGAATCTTATCTTAAATGTTCCAAATTCTGTTCCTAAAAATACTGAACAACATATATTTCATATTTTAACTTTAGGTATATCGAATATTCATACACTTTTAAGCTCTTTTTACACGTCATTATTTTTGTGATTAAAGAAAACTTAAAGTTGCTAACTCAGCATATCCACCTGAAAATACCTGGTCGCTACTCGGGTTATCCAGCCAGAAAAACCTGTCGCTAGCTCGAGTTATCCATCCAAAAAGACCTTGTTAGTTTTCGTTAACCGCCTCCAGTCATTAACGTGGTGTGCAATGCGGTGGTGAGACCGCGCGTGCCCCCGCATACATACTGCGTCCTAACTTCTAACGATATACAGAGGGTTTCTTTTTTTTATTTTACGCACAAAAACTTTTTACCGATCATTGAACTATTTCCTTAAACTTTAAAATACCGAAATTTATAAATTCACTTCATAGCTTTTCAATAGATTTTTTCAGACGAGAAACCTACGTAAAGAATTTAATGTTAAAAAATATCCATGTAAAATTTTATAAAATCTTTAAATTTTCTCCAGACTCAATACATAGTAGGCATATGTTTTAATTGTAAATGGACTTAGGTTTGAAACGCCGCGGGCGTATCCGTTGAGTAAGGGTTGTGCTAGGTACGCAACTTAGTTCAGTTCATTAGAGACTTCCCTAGTGACACGCGTGGGGGGCATGCAGCTTCGTCCCCTTCGCCCCCCCCCCTTCCTCCCCGCGCAAGGGACGGAGGGGACAAGGAATCTAATTTAGTACACATTAGAACCTACATCTTGCGTCTAAACGCGCCTTAATGAGACTAGGTTTTAAATATATAAGGGTCGGTATGAGCTTATGTTACGCGAGTTATGTACATTTAATTATTGAATCGTGGTGGTTAAAAATTAAAGGAAATAAGACCGTACTATTTCGTTATAAAATATATCGATAGTTCTTTAAGAAAACTGCAACTTGACCAAGCTCATCTCATCTTAAGAACATTTTCCTATTTTTCTTCGATTTAAAAACACATTTCCTCTCGAGAAGCATTAGGAACGTAAACAGTGTAAGCGCGTCAAAAGCAAGGATGCTTGTACATAGAGCTATGTGCTGCGCCCCATAGGGCGGTGAGGACGCGTAACCTACATACCTGAACTCGCTGACCTACGTCTCACTTTGCACGCATCACACCTTGTTTATTTTTTATCGACGCGTCCTGATACATTGATTTTAATCCCGAAAATATCTGCCTTTTGGAAACTCACAAACAAAAACCAATACGAAATTTATTAAAAGCATATAATATAAATAGTTACGTAAGTCATTTTATTTATGTTACAATTGCCTTATAATCGTTTACCGATCAAATTAGCTAAAAAATTAAAAGAAGAAATAATTAACCTCGATTATGACCCAACCATATTCTGCAGCAAAAGTACATACTCGTATAATGTCACAATATATGTGTATTTTACAATTGTCATGTGACAATTGTGAGTAGTTGAGGTATTAGTTAACCATAAAAGTGACATGATAAGAGAAATAATTTCAAAACATTGTGACAAAAAAATAAGACGAATCTTCTAAATAAAGTGCTACGGCGAAGCAGTGCTACGATAAATTGAATATTCTTGCAATATTCTTTTTAACATTTCTTAAATTATTATAATTGTCGATATTATCACAAAGTTTAATGTGCTAGCAACACCGTTAAACAACGACATACCGACAAGAAACTCCAAGATACAGGAAACGCGTAACATAAAACACTCCTCAACACAAGAACTAGGCACATAGCATCCCCCTATGTCTAAACATTTGCGATAATTATTATGAAAGGAGCCTAGTGCTTATGTATAACATATGTAAGGGGGAACGGTAACCTAGTGAACCCGCACATAGGGGTAAACATGAAAAGTAAATACATAGAATTCTTTACGGAAAAAAGGCTTTTCTACTCGTGTTCTGTTTTCAAAGGGTTTCCTTTTAGCATCGATATAAGTTAGCTGGAATTATCCCTCGATTTTGCATGCTCCATCGGCCGCCACTTGGCTCGAGGGCGTAATGACAGAGATTAAAGGAATTTTCTAGAATATTATTAGTACGAGATACGCAATTAGTGAAGCTGAGAGATTAATCGAGCGAGGTAAAACCTACTAATTTTTTTTATATATAAATCTAGTCTAGTAAATATAGTCTCTAATTATAAATCTAGTCTCTAATCTAGTATTTAGGAAAAAAATACTTTTGTTTTTAACATAAAGAAACGCCAAACTTCTCAACAGTTTGTTGGCAATAATAATTTGTAGCGAAATAAACAAATATTTTTCGGAATTATCTTTTTTTTTTTATTTTTATTTTTAGCCCGTATGACTCTAGTCAGTCTATGTCATATCTTTATTGTGATTTTGTACATCACTAAAACTTTTTACTGGTAAGACTAAAAATCGTATTAGATGTCACCAATTTTAATCGTCCAGCATTTAATCAAACACAAGGATTTTTATTTAATAAAGGTCCGAGTAAATATCTTTGATTATTAGAGCCTTTATTCATTTCGTTTTTCTATGATGACAATGATCAGATATTATCCAAAGCTAGATAAATGAATACTCCTCGCAATGGTGTTCGAGTTTGAAGTGACCGATCAGTATTTCCTTTTTGCTATATCGTTTCCCGTTTATTTACGTTCAGAAGTGACTCATTGCAGCTCTCATCGAACAATCAAAGCCAGGCTAACGACCTCTCGGCTTAAGCCTTTCTACCCCTCCTGTGTTCACCGGTGTACTTCGACCCCCGCGCGTCCGTGCCCTTCCCCCGCGGTCACCCTAATACGAACGAGCGAGAGGGGCAGGGCAGGTCTACTTACCCTGGTCACTGTCTCTGCCAACTTGGTTATTGTGTGAGACTGATAGGTAATTGCAGTTTTTTCACTGATATAGGGTAAGGGATGCGCGGTAAACATCGTTTAATGAATCCGGATGAAGGTTAATCGGTGTTACCGGGTAGTTACCGGACGTAACCCCTGTGTTTATATCGATACAGTAATTGAGTATTGTCATGCACTTTTGTGAATTTGGGTAGGTGAATGTTAGGGATCTAAGCTAGAACCTCTAAGATTCGATCGTTACAAAAAATATATTTAAGCTTTTAACTGTGCTTAAATGAAAAACCCAAAATAAACAATATTTTGACATGAAACTACACAAACATTCAATCATAATTGAAGACATAAAAAAAGCGAATAACTAATATTTTACAAGCTTTGAGGGAGAATGAGCATTTAGCTCTTCTATCCATTTTCCTATCCATTTTTAAGTCATATTTTAAAAACCTGGCAGTTTTTAAAATATTACTTACCCGCTTCTTCTACGTCTTCAATTTATCGTGAACTGCTACGTTACATATAAAGTAAAATTAGTAGAACTAGAGGTCACTCTGTGGTCGAAATTCGACCATAAATATTTAAATCCATCGTGTAGGGTAGCTATAAAAATGTAGTCTATTCTCAAGTCAATTACAAACTTCAATTTAGCATAAAGCTTTCGTTACCAGGCCAGAAATCTTATTTAAAAAATCATAGATTTCAACCATAAACAAAAGAGTATTCCATGTATGTAAAAGCATGAAAATTCTCGCAGTCATAGTTGACATGGCGGAGGAGCCTGCATGTCAACTATAGCTGCGAGAATTTTTATGCTATTACATCTAAACTATTAGTCGCGATTTACGGACGCGGCTGACAGCCCCTACAAAAATGTCCGCGACTGACGTCCGATCAGTTTGTTTTCTGCTTAGTTTGCACACCTCAATTTACTATTATTATGTAGACGAGTATATTTGAAAACAATTTGGTCGGACACGGCTGACACCCCATTCTCGCCGGGTTAATTCCCGAACCGGTGGTAGGCACCGTAGTCTTGACGTTCAGAAAGTGTACTTAAAGTAATTATTTTTTTATTTATAAAAAATACGAGTATATATTATTTTTTTATACAAAAACGACGGCCACTCACGTCAGACGCAGCTGACAGGCTATCCAAAACGTCCGCGACTTACGCCTTGTAGTTTGCACACTTCAATGTAAAATTATTATCTAGAACGCAGCTCAGTCGCATCCGATCAGTATGTTTAGCACTTTAGTCGCTTCTCATAGGTATGCATTCAGATTAATATATAGACGCTTTTACTATCAACAATGAAAAAGTTTCAATTTGATCCTCATTAAATATAAAAAAAGATTCAATTTTACAGCAAAATACATTTCATAAAGATCCGTCATTTTTGGAATTCTATTATTACAATAAAATGATAAATAAAGAATAGCTCTATCGATTTTGTACAAACTCTACATAAACCGTCTACTAAAAGGTCAATAGGTAAAACATTACTTAACTTCAACCGCTCCTTAAAGGTTTTTTGCTATACTTTTTAATTTTTAAAAAATATAGCAAATTTTTAATTATTGGTTTGCTTATGCAACCAAAAATAAAAAGAAAATTTTAAAACCAATAATTTTTAATAACCAATAGTAGCAGTTTACTGATGATAAATCAAATCATGAAATTAATATCATGTCAGACATTTTAATACTAGTGAAAGATAACCGTTATGACGTCACGGCGATGAAACTTCCTACAACGTTAACTTAATGAAGTATTCAACCTTGAGTTTATATGAAAACGCTTTTTATTTCGCTTTTAATTTAACGTTATATATTTTATTATATTAACGGCCAACTTAAAAGTTCTCGAATTTAATTAGTATTTTTTAAATTTACATTTTAAACCCGATTGTAAAAAGATGTTTACGAGGTTTTGTCGGGGATTTCAGAAAGTGACTTTGTGTCTTTTGTATTTTTTTGGTTAAATTTGTGTTATTTCAGTGTTTAATGTGTGATAATGGTAGAATATCGAATATTAAACATTCGTTGTCATGCACAAACGTGGACAAGTGATACAACTTCAAGAAACGTGCTAATTTGTGTTACCCTTCCAAACTCTATCCGAAATTTTAGTAAAGCTTCTACCGCTTTACTAAATCGACTAACTTGACTCTGACTGTATTGACGTTTTATTTTTACTCTGACTAGACTTTAGATTTGACGAAATTTATGTAACGTTGCTAAAAATTATTGAAAGAAGAAAATTGGTTTCTCGCCTTTACTTGACACTGGCCATGGTTATAGCCGAAGCGCCATATAAATAAATAAACAAATAAAGAAGAAAAAGAAAGAAGAAAAGTTTTATTAGATAATTAACAAATATTGTTGTAATTTGACAATTGTTACAAAACATTTCTTCTTTGCAGTAGCCAGTGGGCATTGGCCAGTGAAGAACTACAGATTTTTGGAATTGTATTTATTTTTTTAGTAGTTTTTACATTAAACGCATACACAAACGTATACAACAGATATAATGATAATCGTAACAGGATCCCGGCGGGAACTTTTAAGTATAATTTATGATTTAGCTCCGGTCTCTCTTCCGCCGCGCCTCAAACTGTAACGTTATACTCATACACCTTTATTTGATTTATACTTTTTTTTATAAGACCATGGGAAGAACGTTGACAGCCAGAAACACGATACGTAATTTGTGTAAAAAGGATTGTTGAAAAAGGTTACAAACCGATTTTTTCTCAATGTAACTAAATATAATGAATATTGAAGTAAACTTTTTTTTTCACATAACACTATATATTATCTATATGTCAATCAATGTCATAGAGAATCTATAGCAGATTAGAAAAGCATTGTTTTAGAGTAAAAAAATTTAGGCGTCACCTTTAAAAATTAAATTATTATTAACCATTATAGAGTATCCTGATTATAAATGTATAACACTCTGAACCCGCTCATGTGTGTCCAACAATAAATTACAATTTCGTTAAACGTAATCGCGTATGGCGTCAGCAGTCATTAATCTAAAATAAAGATACCATGACGGGCTCTTTTCGCCATTGTTATTATTAATAGCAAACATTATGGAGGCTTCCCGAAACAGAAAATTATTTTTCGAGCGTAATAATAGAGTTTCAGTAACATCTTTAATATAAAAACAAGAATAACTTAAAGTTACGTCAACGGCTGTGTAAAATACGCTTTTGAGTGCGTGCAGCGGTTTTGAAGTCCTTATCGTGAAAATTTTGTACTTGATTTAACCATGAAATGTTCTTTCCATGCTTTTTTTGTGTAATTCATTTTTTTAGCTTATTTAGGCTAGTAGAGATCATCGATATTATTTTTAAGCAAAATGTTCAGAGAATTAAGAAAAAAAAACAGATTCTCAGTCTAAAATATCTCCTAAGTGGTAGGTATTATGTCTTCATTACATTTTTAAGTAGGTGTAATGAAAATATAATACAGTAATGGATGATATTATGTCAATGACCATTACATGACCAGCAACCACATCGATGATAACGATGATAAGGTTTCTGCATGTGTGGCCACGAGCCGATACCACACGAATTTATATTAAAATATTAGGCAAAAAGCAAATGAAAATGTCTTATCTCAATCAGTGACAGATGGCGAACGGAACTATTAAACGCGTATAAAAAAGGAAGGATAGAAAAAGTATAATCTAAGTGGGTTTTTTTTTCTCGGCACATGGCAACACTGGAGGTTGACAGATGCGTTTCTACATAAAAATTCTAATAGTCCTTACTAGTTTCTCCAGTCATATTATGTCGTGACTTTTCCTTGTGCAATTATCACAATACTAATGAAAAAACTAACAAGCAGTAGAGTAACCCATAGTCATAATTACATTTAAAATAATATATATGTAAAGTAAAAAAATATCTTGTTTAATAATTACAATACAATATGAAATAATAATGACGTTATCAAATTTGAATTTCCCATGTACTGCAGTAACTTATTGGGCGGAGGATAATGGGATTGTAAAAACCACAACTCGTTTCACTCGGTAGCCCTATTCAATTTATCATATCAAAACATGCATGCATCAAACGTGCATGCATGCATTTATTAAATTTTTGACATAAGTGTCCGCCATTTTGAAATGGAGCAGCTGTTGCACAAGTTCGATGACCCGTTTTTTTATGACGCACTCAGGTAGACGGATCGAACTTAGAATTTTGAACCACAATTCGAATTTCGAACATTTCAAACGAGCACTCTATTATTATTTTCCTGCAGCCGCCGGAGAATTATATTACCGACTTTTTAATCGTAATATATTAACATAACACGTAATAAAGTAATTCTATACATTTATAACTTTTAAAAGTGGAACACAAACGATCTAATTTCAAAATTAGCTTTTTTAGTCTTTGCCAACCTTGAAATATGAATTGACAGTATATAAATGGTCGTTAATAATTATAAATGTGAGTGTGTCGGTTGGCGGTGAGTAGGTAATTACATAGTAATTGCTATGACAGATGCTTTACACGTTGCCAACCAGCGGCTAGGTGAAACAATATGGTGGAACGCTACTATCACTAAATTCTAATTTCAAATATTTTTAAAATTATTGTGTATTCTTCTGCAATATATTAAGTGCTGTTCACCCGTTAGGGAACTCCTGGTCAGGTATAGATACCGAAACTAGCCTGGTGTAAAAAAAATCTCAAAATAGAAGTCTGACGAGCAATGTTTAACAACAAATTACGTACAATTCTACTACAGACAAAAAATGTATAGGTCTAGGTATATCTATGAAGGCTTGGGTTTTTGGTAAATCAAGTTTCATCTTTCTTTTAGCTAATGGGAATTTGGTCGCACCTAAACTGTGCTTTTATACTAAAACTACAACTACACCACTACTACAAGTTACAACAAAACGGGGTCTTAAAACTTTAATTAGAAGTCACAAAAATCTAAACCGCTGTACTTTTGCACTAAAACAACATCTACATCCACTGCACCAATACTACGATGAAACGGTTTTAATACTTTAATTTGAAGTTAAGAAAAACGATCAAGATTAGTGGAGCTTTCGTTAGGCGCGCGCAGCTGCGGCCATCAGGAAGTATACCATATGCCTTGTCAGCTGTCTGCGATGGATTTATTGTGTTCTATTTACCTGACTCAAGTAAAACGATAATACAACCTATAACATTATATTATCATTAATTTGTTACGCGCTTTTTTAATTTTTTAATTTTTTTGCTGGTAACATTAATATAAAAACAAAACACCTAAGGGATAGCGCAGATTATTCGGCAGGCGCATGTTAGATATAAACTAGCTGTTGCCCGCGTTTTTACCCGCGGTTTATAGAATAAAAAAATAATAATTCAGGAAGTTAGCACCAAGTCAAATTTTACCAAAATCAGTCCAGCCATTCAAGTGTGAATAAGTAACAAACAAACGCACAAACTTTCGAATTTATAATATTAATATGAAGTATAATGATATGAAGTTAAATAAATATATTAAACCGCTACTGGATAAGCTTAGGGCTCCCTTAACTACTCACTGCCAGTAAATAGATAATAAAAAATGTGTAAACTCTAAAATTGTGTAATACTATACGCCATTATGATGTACGCAAATGTAATTAGGTAAAGAAAACCAACATTAATGTGCAGAAACTAATGCTAGCGTAGAATATACGCAATTAAGGTAATACGTACATTTTACATTTATCCATATGCATATAAATTAAATATATATGTCAAAATGTTATCGAAACTTTCTGTTTCTGTTATAAAAATTATAATAAGCATAAATAAATCATAATATCTATTTATATCGATTTTAATATAGTTTTAATTAAGTTATAGAGCAGATGTCTACAAAATTTCAATTTAAACTGATTTTAAATTTATTAATAAAGAGTAAAAATTTAAAGTTATAAATAAAGAATTGTAAGTTTATACTTTTTAACACTTTTACCTTCAAAGGAGGAAAAAGTATCCAAAATTTTTATACCTCATATAATTTAAGTAAGTGTATCTCATATCTCAACATATATCGGCACATAACTATGTATGTATTTTATATTTGTTTCAGGTAATATATCCATAGAATTTCAGATTCTACAGATTTGCTGTTTGCTGAACGTCAAAAAGGTAACAGTAGAATGTACGAGGCTAACTTATATATATAAGTATTGTAGTTAGCTAGCTCGGTTATTTTTATATTAAAAGTGGCAACATTTTAATTTGTATTGGTTTCCAAAATCGAAAAAAAAAACGCGTAGAAACTAAACTTTGAAATTTTTTTGGAAAATTTACAACAATTAAAACACAAAATATAAATCTACGGAATCCGAATAACAATCTACTTGGTATTTCAGTTTTCAATGATAATTAAACTTTAAATTTTTTAAGCAATTTTTAACAGACAATGCATGGAGTTGTTATGAAAATCTTTATTGACTATGTATTTAAAGAAGTATTTAAATAATTAATATACTTCGTCTCTAAATGCGGCAGTTAAAATTAGAATTTTTAGTTAGAAATTATTCAGAAAATATCTAATTAGAAGCATTGTTTAGAGCGTTACCGGTTCGCCATTTTGACAAGACTAGTATTGAACTAAAGGTTGCATGAGTCATGCCGAGGGGAGGCGGGATCGAAGTGGAAAGCGGTTTGAATACGTCAAAACGTACTTCCATTTTCCTCAAATGACTTTTATTGTTTTCGAATGCTTTTGAAGCGAAGAAAATGAAAGCACATAACTCGTAGTTTTGGTTTTAAGCGTTTTCTTTCTATGGGTTTTTAATCTTCGAATGACTTTTTTTACAAACTTGTAGACACTAGTAAATATGAAGCTAGAGAACAGCTGTTAGAAATTAGCGGACGATTTATCAGGCATTGTGAAAAATCACAGCTTTGCGCAACACAAAAGGATCTACCTGGTTCTTTGTTATTTTTTATCTCTATATCAGACGTCAAATGTCACCACGCCATTATTTGCCGCGCAACAATGTACCTTCCTATTTACATATAAAGTTTATTTTGCAACGAATAAAGCATCACGATATTGTTATAGGATAAAGTTATTTACGACGTAGTATTGCAATAGTCTGCGTCTAAAATTTGCTTTATTCGCATATAAAAACCGTGGGATAAGAGATTGTGAAATGGCTCATAAGAGTATCGAAATCGCATCACACGGGAATACTGTAATTTATGCAGAAGAAATTGTTCATCTTATTTTTCAAGTTCTTATTTAATCAGATTTTAAATGCAGCAAAATTTATTTAAAATATTACAAACAAGATTATTAATTTAACTTCAAACTCTACAATTACAGGAAATGATAAAGTACTCTTAATTGTTTAAGCCGAAACTTTACCTGTTTTTTTATTATTAAGCCCAACATGAAAAAGCGTGTGTCTAAATGGAATTGCAATAAAAAATGAAAACCGTAAGAATAAAAGCAAGATGGCGCGCGTCCGGCAAATAAGGCCACTTCCGCGGCCGCGTCCGGCCGAAACCCGACTCCTGCGCAGCCTGCGACAGCCTTAGCCAATCGATTGTTAGTGTGAACGAGCCCCGATAATTACGTGTATTAAGTTTCCTGTGCTCTTAAATTGTAAGGCATTCGTAAAGTAGAACTGAAGTTTAAATGTAGAGCTTGCAAATATCGTTTCATCGTTTATTACGTTCAAAAATATTTTTTATTCGACTTTGTTACTTTCATCTATATTCAGTCAAAGGACTAAGGTCTGTAAAGTCTCTAAAAATCTGCTACCACAGTCTTCCTGTACCGCACATAATATGAAAATAACTTTCGGCCTCCATTTTTGATCACTGACCAAGAATGTTTAAAAAATATTACCGCCAAAATTTGACAGGTCGATTATCTATGGCATAATCAAACTTTACCTATTCATGACCTGGTTTAACAAAAGATTTGATGAATAAATTGACGATAGCCTTGTAAAACTGTTGTCAAGCAGAATTTTATATCATATCAAGTATTAACCGGGATCAAAGTTTTCTAACTCTTTTCCTGTTACATAAATATTTAGCGTAAACTTATTTACGAAAACTTTTTGTGTTAACGTTTATGTAGTCTTAAACGTGCTTATTCCACTTATGTCTGGTTTACACGTATTAACTAGTTAACTAAATTTTAAGTCATTTAACTTGCAACTTGCTACTAAATTTTGTGTTTACATGCAATCATTAATTTCAAATTAAGTTAAAATTTAGTTACCTACTTATCTACTTGATACGTGTAAACAAGACATTAAAGCGGGAGAAAAACACAAGTCTAGCATATAGACAGATATCAGATTCTATGAACATACAATATTTTTATCCTTACTTTTCCTTAAATAGTTTCGAGATTCAAGTGATAACTGCTCTAATTACTTTTAATGAAAGACAATTTGGAGGTAGAATCATCTGTGTCTCATTCATTCGCAAATTACTTTGTAGTTAAGATTCGCAAACGGAATTATAAAATTGAAAAAATAAAGGAAAAGTGTTCGACTCGCGTCCCTCCCCAAGTCGATAGTCGTGAGAGCGAGAGATGCGCAGTCCGTCCCGCTTCCGCATCCGAGGATGACACTTCCGAGAATCGTCTGAGCTTTCGAGTGGCGTTTTTGAACCCCACACACTTTACCGTTAGTTTACAACTGTTGTAATTGAAATATCTTATTGGACACAGTAAAAGTAACGTAAAGAAGTAAGAGACATTTAGAGTGTGGAGTGTTGAATAGGAAGTCTGTTAGCTCGAGAATTACAAACTATCAATGGACCATGAGTGAAAGAACGCTGTCAGCGCAACTCATAGAATAAATGAAACGAATTCATTTGGACGCTAAAAATAAATCAAAACAAATCGTAAAAGTAGAGTTCAAATACCCATGTTTATAACACTAATAAATATCGTGAAAAATTCTAGCGAACTAGCCCGCCACCCCAAATGTCGACGTACGGGGTGGTGCGACGTTGCCAAAACGGAAAGTGAAATTTCGTCACACTCTCTCTCTCGTTCACTCACACGACAATACGTCTGTGTTCGGCGGGCGCCTGTGTGTCGAAATACGCGTCTGTGTGCCTCCCCTTTGAGTGTGTGGGTTTGTTTTGATGAATACGCCTGTGTTGCAGCACCTCCGTTTCCGCGTTCGATCGACTCCGTAGACGCCGACTTTGAGAACAATTAAAGATAAGGGTGAAAAAATACGGGAAAATTCCGCCTTTGTGCGGCGCATCTTTCAAAATAGTTTTTTTGAAATTCCACCTCCTGTTTTGCCTTTGAAACACGTCCTAAAGAATTCATTTGGAAACTAGATTGTCAGCTTCTGTTACGAACCTTACTAAATTAGTTTCTTGTGGCTGCATGGTTTGTATCTTTGATGGACGATTTTATAGAAGTTTAATTATTCAGCGTAGTTAATTGTTTTTTTGTTTTGTTTTCTTTGCGTTGTTGACGACTACATTATAAGTATCCCATCAGTTAACGTTAAAAAA
Organism: Cyclargus thomasi; assembly: GCA_026546445.1. Lineage (NCBI taxonomy): Eukaryota > Metazoa > Arthropoda > Insecta > Lepidoptera > Lycaenidae > Cyclargus > Cyclargus thomasi. The sequence continues at coordinate 210,464 of JAOTAV010000029.1, read as the reverse complement.
AACTACGTAAAAATGTTCTCTCAATGAATGTACTAAGCATAAAATATTAAAAACACATCTTACGTAATTAACATCAAATACCTACAAACTTTCCTCATCCAGCCTATTACTTAAGAAATCAATTTCGAAATTAGAATTTCGCCGAAACCGAGATTATATTTTACTAACGGCCAGTAATTTAGGCGATAGTAGGAACAGTTAACCTCCAAGCTCACGGCTTGAGGCGCGAAAATCCGATAACTTCGGTGATCTACCTCCCCCCCCCCCATCCAGTGCGGCCTCCCTCGCTTTAATGGCATAAAAAATCAATTTCCCGCCCAAATTACGCCGAGTCGACAAATTGCGAACATGTCTAGTCTATAATCAAGTGATTTATAAAACGAAATCTCAATAATCAACGGTTGGTTTGCACGATTTATATGTAAAAAAAGCAAAAATAAGTGCTACTAAAATATACAATTTTTAAAAAAGTATCAATTTACATCCAATAAATTTGTTTAGGATTAATTTTAAACGTGCGACGAAGGAAAAGTTGTAATCCCATCAAATTAAGCTTTATCGATTTATGTAAATTAATTAAACCGTTTGCATTAATACTTCTTGCAGAACAGGTGCGAATTAAAAAAAATAATAATTTCAATACGGAATTCACTTTCAATTTTCGAACGCCGAAATAGCGCACACATACAGGGCGTTAGTCCGCGTGACCTTGGCGCGAGGGTGAAAGTCCCCGCTCCCCGCGCGTCCCGTCCCGCCCCCGCACCCTCCGCGCTCTTCCGCGTCTATTTCGAGACTATGTAGCCTTCCATTGTTTAATCTCTCAAGAAAATTACTTTATGAAGATTTAATGTTGAAAGTGTTGCTAGAGTGTAGTATTTTGAAGGGGGGAAAGGTTTTTGGGGTTTCTAAAACATCATATAATTATGTTTAAAATAACAAGTATGTGTATAACAAATTATGCTTTTAAATAAAATACTACAAACTCAAGTTATTATTGTTTTACCTGGGCTATCATTCGTTCGATTTGTTTCTACGGTATATACCGATATTTAATTAAATTCTTTCTTTCCTTTTACGACACCGTTAAAACATTCCTTTATTTTACACTAGCATTTAACCGCAGCTTTGCTCGCATCGATATTATTAACTCCACACATTTAATCTGAATAAAATATATCCTTTTATCAAAGTTACCCCTATATATATCTAATTTCATCAAAATCCATTTAGTACATCCGGTGCGATTGTCAAAACATCCAAACAAACCTTGGTCAATGGTGATGGACTGCAGCGACCTTGAGAGAGGAGCATGTGGCATTAATCTCGATCTTCCCTTGCCGAGACGGGCGCCAGACGAAGGGACCACAGGGACAGGAGAAGGGATAGGGATGAACTTGACTCGTGTCCCTTCCGCATAAATAAATAATGCTACAATAATTGTATTACAATTTCGGAGGTTATCTATATTATTGCCTCATATACAAGTGTATTTATAGATGTTCTTGCGCTCTAATACTTTTGACGAGAAAATATTGTAGGTAATTTGTGCGTTTTGGCGGGTTTAAAAATATCATACATATTATGTGACCTTTTCGAGGCCTACAGTATGTTACCAAAAATTATTTTTATTAATATTTATCGATGCGAATAGATTCTGCTGCTAAACCACAGCAAAATATAGAAAACTCTCTAATAAAAGATAATAATATAACATTATATTTGTGATTTATATGGAATTGCGGGTTAAAAGAACGTTATTCCTATCAAATTATGCAAAAAACTGACAAAAATCTTTATTTTGTGACCAGTTTCTCACAACATTTTCAATAGGTATTGAGAAAAAAGGTCGCATAGCCAGCGGTCGTTTGACCGCGATTTGTGTCCGGGATTCGGGACTCCGCCCTCCTAATCCCGGGATCCCGGGGTCAGGTTCAAGAACGGGTGTCGCCCCACGAAAATGTACAGGTAGGGTAAACACCCTGACATTGGCACTGATTGTAATTTATGGAAAAATGAACAGGTAGGGTGACATTGGCATGTGGCTCTCATAAGTGGATTCCGTTTTGGTGGGCAAATATATTTTGCCGCTGGAAAAAAGTTTGATGTTTATTTAACATGCATTAATCACATTTTAGGTTTCAAATCATACTAGCTTTATGTCATACTAAGTATACGCCAAAATCAAGTCGTTATGGCATTAAGGAAGGACAAATAAACAAACTTTCCCGTTTATAAGAATGGATGTTTAGCGGTTTATTTTTACTCCAAAAGCTGTATATAATCGTATTTATAACAATCGTTGTACATAAATAAGGCAACTTTTAGTTTTCTATTCTATGTAATTATTGTAAATTGCAACTAAGGATTTCAGAAATAATTTTTCTTCTCTCCCTCCTACCTCGAATCTTAAGTCTATTTTCCTCAAGATAAAAGAATAATCTGTTTATTTTTCCTTCATGAAAATGAGCCATCTTAAGTACTAAGCCACTCGCGTCAGAAGTTAATCCGCGTAGTTATAACTTTTTAAAAAGAGTATAATTTTTAAAGAAATATTCTGCTTGACTTTTTATGATAGAGAAGGCTTTTTGCACGGTGTTTCTTTAGAATTAGCTATTTAAAAGATATTGAATATCGTGCTCTCAATATAAACGAAAAATTACATTTTAGAACACATTGTTTATTTAATAAAAAACTTACAACATAAAATATGGCAACTACATAAACTTATTAATATTTTTATTACTAGCAATACCGTCGCGTTATATCGACGTATAAAACATACAAACCGTCCCATAGATCATAGATCCGATGGATGAACGTCCATATATGGAAAATGATTTTCTAGAAGAACGACAGGTGCTCTTTGCTACTTATAATAGTCACATTATCTCGCCTATACTCATGTTATCGGAATATCCTACAAATATAATAAATACGAAAGTGTATCTGTCTGTCTCTATAGAGAATTAAATAATTTGTCTATGGTATATCTAAGACAAAATTCTAAAATATACATTAAACCTTTTTTTGAGTTTGACGAGGTTCGGAGCTGTTTTTATTCAGGGTTTTTACAGAAAAGTTGTCACGTGATTTTTTACGTGGCAACTTTCCGTGTTAAGAACGTTATTTAGTCAATACTAGCATTTGCCCGCGGCTTCGTCCGCGATTATTTTCCCTGATTTCCTGCTTTTCCTTTTTTTTCTTGAAGTTTCTTTACAAACCTTACGGAGCCCGAGATCTTTTCAACGGATGTAAAATCGGTTCATGCGTTCTGAAGTTAAAGCGTCAGGAAAGAAAACCCGACTTATTTTATATGTAATAGATTCATGAAAGCCCTTTGCCTAATTTTGTTAACCCTTGACAATATATTAATATCGCCTTTTTATACAAGGTTATTTAAAACTTAAAAAAAACACCTCAAAAGAATTCTATAATGCCTACTGCATTACAGCAAGCATGACCAGGGGTATCCATAAGAGTGGACTTCTTAATCGTTCTTTATTCCTCTTGGAAATTTAAGCATTGCATTAAAACTATTCACACATATAGTTAGAGACCGTTTAACTCAATCGTCTTCAGCTTGGAGACTCCAGGTTTAAGAGAGACGTCAGTGAAATGACGTCTTCATTTCAGTAATGTCATGTAGGTGGAAGAAGTTATCCTTTAAATTAAAGAAGTTATCCTTTATATTATATCATTACAATAATTTTAACAAATCTTGTCACCTACCGTTTTCATTATTTAGCTAGACATGAGTCCACCCGCATTATTTTAATTTCAAATAATTTTTCGTAGCCGTAGCGTCTGATAACGCAAAAATCCGGTAGTTTTTAAAATGTTAGTTTTCTGTTTCTTCCAATTATGTCTTCAAATGGCGATAGAATTGGTCTTGAAAAGTTGACGTAAATAATGACAATTATTACGACTATAATGGCTACAACGATGATCATTGTAATGATGATGATCGATGATCACAATGATGATGAAAGTGATGACTCGGTGATGATAGTTATCGAAAACGTGTAAAGGCGGTAAGGTGTGTAATACGGTCAGCAAGCTCGCGCGCTCATCCGAGTCGGCCTCCGTGCGTACTACAAATAGACAACTAATTAAATCATCATTTATTTATCACTGGCTTTTGCGTCAATAACTTGTATCATCATGAGTTCGTAGTTAAATTGTCAAAAAGTATGGCAGTAGAAAAGTAGTCTTCTACCGATCACGCAAACTGTAAAGTATTATAATCAGAACAAGCGTTTGGAGTTTTATTTTTTATAATCGCTGACTTCAATTTGGAATAAAGGTCTCGTTATCAGACCATCAAATTTTATTAAAAAAAAAAATTACAGACTTCAACCGTGAACAAAACAGTATTTCGTGTATAATTATCGCGTCATGTCAAAATATTGTAGTGTGCGTGTTGTAGTGTGCATTTTATTTACTAAAAATATGCAAAATAAATAAAGCATATTTTTAAATAAAATTGGTATTCCACGCTACGCAAAATACATCTCCTCTGTAACGTAAATCGATAGGATGGTACTAAAATTAACTTGATTTTCACCTTTATTCTCAAGCAATGGTTAGTCTAAAAAACACGTTTCACAATATCGTAAAATAAACACCTGTTGGATTACATTGACGGCCAATGTCTTAGAAGTCAGAAAACTTCTTAGGGAGATTCTTCTGCAAAACCAATTCTAATATATTTTTAATGAAATCAGGGGCAAAAGATAACTGAGTCAGGGCAACTGACATAAAACCAACTGCCGTCCATCACCTGCAACAGCAGAAGTTGCAAGTGCGTTGTCGACATTTTTATGAGCGATAGGGAACAAGATGAAGAAGTCTCCGGTAAACTCTCTAGACGTAACGCAGCAACTACATAACCCCCTAGACCCACTTGTCTACAGGGGGCTAGTGTCACGGTTCGAAGCGATTCTAATTTGCGCTGAGCTTACGTTACGATTTCTCACCACTAGATCACGTGACTTTTTGTGATATCATTCTCATACAAAACACGCCAAGCGATTTACGTAAACCATAATCGCTTGCATCTTATCTAGAGGGGCTGGGCTGCTGGCTTTGCTCTATTTATAATAGTTGTAGACAAGTCAATTCCTTATCACAAGCGGACGGATCAGCTGATACACAAAGCCTCTTTTATGAAGGTCCTTTATTTTCCTATAAACATAAAAAGGTCGTTGGGCCCGGAACCCTCGGTGTGTGAGGTCAGGCCCGCCCTTGAACTTAACATAACCTCAAAGGGATAAACCTAAACTCGGGATCAGTTGCTATGACGACGGAGACAAACCGAATATTGTGTACTCGGAGTGGGAGTGGATCCTGGCAAAACAAAGCCCCAAATACTTTACTATAAACGCTACAGAGACATCCCATTGACAAATTCCAATAATAGACCATTCGAGTATAAAAAAAACGAAATACCAATAGACTCAGTATATAATTGTCTTCCCTCGGTAACACATTAAATTACCAAAGTCAGAAAACTGACGTGAAACGCTTTGTGCTGTGTTTCGTTCAGTAAGTTATCCGCTGGCCCAACTTCCCTAATCCCCTATCCCTATTCCCTCATAAAGGCCGGCAACGCACTTGCGACTCTTCGAATGTCGCGATCGTCCACGGGCAACGGCAGTTGCTTTCCATCAGGTAACCCGTGATTTTAGCTTATTCGCTTGCTAAGTTTTAGTTTTATGTACAGTGAAGCGAGATGCTAGCTCGGTTATAAGCATTATGAGAGTTATAACATAAATAACTATGGTATGAGGTGGTGTGTGTCTCAAAAACTTTTGTTTTTTCACTCGTTCGCTGTATGATTGACTTGAAAACATAAACAACATTGTTATGAAGTGATACCCTGTTATTTGAATTCGAAGGTTGCCTCACAATGCGCATTAAAGACCTCAATTTTATTGTTTCGCGTTGTAAATATAACTTTGTAAATTGTAAGAAGGATGTGAGTCACTGACGTTGGGACAAAGACACCGGCAATAGCGCGCTTTTCACGGGAATTCCAAATTTAAATTCTGACATGTGACTTTGACAGTTCATTGACGTTGACAGTTGCCGTACAAACGTATCTTTGACGGCTTTCGGGGTTTCGCTCGTAGAGGTATTGTGTGAAAAATGGAGCGTAATTTGCAGAAAATCGGAGCGAAACAATAATAATAATAACATTTATTCGGTCTCAAATAAACACGGTACAAAGATATTAAAAAATATATATGTAACATATAATGAAACAAAAAAAAGGCAGTTTTAAAAAAACAAGATAGGTAGCTACAAAGAAAAAAAGTACAAAATTTCTGTGCACGTATGAAATATTATGTAGATATAATGGTAAACAGATTAGTCTGTACGTCACACGTCAGTTACGTGTTCCTCCAGGATCAGTTGGAGGAATATCTCCTATAGTAGGTCGAATATAATTTTCTTTCTTTCATTCAAAAAAACAAACGTTAAACCAAAGATGGAGGCCACCAACCAACAATTAGCTAATGGCTTGCGCTTTTTAAAAGGCTCTATATTGGTCCTAAAACTACTCTCATCACTAAACCTGCCTATTTCACGCAAAACACACAGAAGCTCTGTGGCTTTACCATAGGTTTAAAGCAATCGTATTTGTGTACTCAGTGTACTCGATAGAGACTACATAAATTTTTACTAAGGCAAATTTGACAGCGCTTCTAGTGTTCACTTGCTAAACTAAAATTTTCTTTTACTTTTTCTTTTTAATTTGTCACAATGTAGTGTAATGAACTGTGAGTGGAATAAATGTTTTATTTATTTATTACCCAATCTCATGGTAGAGCTACATGGTAGTTTTTATATACATAGTCCGTGCGTCACACATCCGGCCGCGACGGATGGCGTTCAATTTGATGAATCAAGCGCAGCGCAGCACAGATTCACCAGCGACATCCATTATGATAGGATGTCAATGATTTTAGTATTGTTCCACGGAAATTATTATAACCAGCTACCGTGGGATTTAATCCGCTGGACGATTTGATTAATATAACGCATAAGTTTTGAGGGTTCCGTACCCAAAAGGTAAATATGGGTACCTATTACTAAAACTACGTTGTCAGTCCGTCTGTCTGTGTATTTATTTTTTATAATTATTTTACAATTCAGTTACAATAGATTGTAATATTTACATTGACTTACAATTACATATGTTACTAAAATAATTATTGTTTATTAAATTAGTTTTAAGACATATTATTGTTATTTTCCATCTTTTAGGTAAAAGATGGATCCGTGTGAGTTTCTTACGTCGGTTCTTCTCGCCGGGTTAGTTCCCGAACCGGTGGTAGGCACCGTTGTCTCGACGTTCAGAAAGTCTACTTAAAGTACTTATTTTGAATAAAAAGATTTTTATTTTGATTGCTTTTTTTGACTATTTGAATTGACAAATTATGTATTGTTCGTATATTGTACTAGCTATTGAATATAGCCTACGCCCTACGACTTCGTCCGCATACGTATAAGAACTCATAAGAATAATACGCAAGCAAAATTTTAAACTCCTATCACTTGCAGGCTGAATAAAATTATTTAATTTAAAAACACCTAGATATAGAATTTTACAAAATTTTGTGTTTACATGCAGTTAATAACTTAAAGTTAAGTTAAAATTTAGTTACCTGCTTATCTTCTTAATACGTGTAAACCAGACATAAGGGTGGGCACTTATGACTTCCTGAAATCGTCTTCGGGGAATCCCCGAGTGACGTGTTCGATATTCTCTTCGGTATAGTAACCGACATTAGCCTTCATTTCAACTCAGTTTAACTATAGTAAATTTGGATTATCAAAATTTATTTTATTAATTTATTTATTCTTTATGTACATTATTTCTTAAAACTAGCTTATAGTCGACAGCGCATAGGTAAAGTGCATAGGTATGCTTATCTCTAAAGAGATCTCTGCCAGCAGACCTATTTTTAGGTTCCTTGAATAAACAAATTTTTCTCACTAGATAATGCGCTAAAACTAGTTTATCGCGAGGAAACAGTAAATTTTTCGGGGATAAAAATATACTATCACGGGACTCAAAGTACCTCCATACCAAATTTCAGCAAAATCGGTTAGGCGCTGTAGGCGTAGAGAGGTAACAGACACACTTTTGCATTTTTAATATTAGTATGAACGAAGTTTGGATTTAATAATAATTATAATGCCTGTCCTATCTTTATTTTAACACTACAATTTATACTAATAATTTAAAAATGAACAACTTATTTTTTGTTTGAACGCGCTAATCTCAGGAACTTTTGGCCGGAATCGAAAAAAATATTTTATAGTAATAAATCTATTTATCGAGGAAGGCAACATCGATATATGACGAGCAGTAATCTCTAAAAAGTTTTAGAGTCTAAAATCTAAAAAGTTTAGTGTGATGTGGTCGCGGGCAACAGCTAGTAAAAAATAAAAAGTTTGCTCTTAAAATTGAACAAAAAGTTGTCACCGCTCGCCGCTGGAGGCAGCACCGTCAACTACAGTGCGTGCGACGTCAATTGTACTGAATTGAGCTTCCGTTGTTGACGGGCAAAAAGCCGCGTCCTCTGTTTTGGTTTTAAATATTCTCTCAGACGACAGCTATTACTTTTTCTTTATAGAATTGTCGATAAACATTAATGGAATTAACATGAGCAATCGATTTCGTAACGATTTGTCTATTCCATTTATTTTAATATTAATTTAAATATTCCATTTATTTCAAGTATCCATTCTTAACTAAGCGTTTTGTTTTTGGTCCTTATTTATAAAAATCGGAATACTGAAGAATAATGCTTATATGGTATCACTCATGTATCACCATGTATCAGAAAAGAGCTCCCAACTATCAGTCGGCGACAATAAAAGCGAACTTACACGCCACGTGCTTAATATAATTAAAACCGACGAGTCGCTGACATTGGAACAAAGGAACCAATAATCCAATTGAAAACGTCACACCACGTATTGAACGTTCATCGACATTAATATTAAAAAGTGAAAACATTTTATTCAACGCTCCTTTATATGAATACTTGTTGAAAGATTACTCGCGGCTTAGTCGAGATTAAAAGTACCCTATGTGTTAATCTCCTCTTAATAAAAAAAAAACTCTATGCCAAATTTTGTCGAAATCGGTCTAGCCGTTTGAGCGTGAAGAGGTTACGAACATACACACTCACAAACTTACAAACTTTCGCATTTATAATATTAGTAAAATAAGTAGGTTTACCAATATAAAGTAGGTATATATACGTTTACCTATTTAGATAATGGAATAATGTTAATTTGGAATAACACAGACCACGTGAACAGGGCAGACTACTTTAAAAATGAAGAGTTCTATTCGGCCAAGTTGCGGCTTAAATATTGTATAAACTAGATGCCCACAAGTCGTTTTTGACAAATTTTGTTTATCGCTGGGAAACCGTACATTTTTTGGGGATAAAAAGTACCCTATATCCTTTCTCGGGACTTATAGTATCTCCCTAACAAATTTCAGTAAAAACGGATCAGCGGTTTAGGCGCAAAGAGATAACATACAGACAGACAGATACACTTTCGTATTTATATTTTTTAAAAACATGCATTGAATGAATAACATTATTCAAGCGAAACATCTTACACCTCTATGGCGCAGTGGTTGAGCACCTTGGTAGCTCAAGCCGGGGAACGCAGGTATGAATCTCACCGACGGAACAAAAAGTTTTTCAAAGTTCCTGGGTCGTGGATGTGTATTAAATATGTGTATCATATAATAAAAATCTTAAAAATATGTGTAGCATAAAAATATCAAATATATTTCAGTTGTCTGGTACCCGTAACACAAGTCCCGCGGGTACTTACCACGGGGCCAGACTGACGTGGTGTGAACCGTCTATAGATATTAATATTATTATCTCACAGGTTAGATCTAGTAATAGCTGTGAGAATGCCGCACTTCCTAGGTCTCGGCAATTGGTCTAGATCTAGACCATCAGCCGCGCCGGTGACCCTGGCGAGATTGACGATCGTTCTGGGGTCACGAATGCTAGATTATAGGACATAGTAATTGTTTTCTAGACTCGAAATAACTGAGCGTCGCTATGCACGTTTAGGAGGGGTACGTAGAATTGTGAACTTGCGTCGCGTCGTTCGAATTATATAGTAAAAAAACTAATCGATGCCTGCGCCAAAATTCGTTTATCTCGCGAGAACGTAATTTTTTCCGCTATAAAAAGTGTCCTATGTCCTTCCCAGGACTCGAAGTAATCTCCATATCGAAGCAGAGTCGGTTCAGCTGTTTCCCCGTCAAAAGGCACGAGACACACACACATACTTTCGCATTTATAATTCTAGTATGATCCTTATAATTAACGGAACTTTCGTATATCGCCAGGGTATGCAACGATAATATGCTATGTGCTTTTACTACGATAATATGTCATGTTTTTACTCTATCTTGTTTTTATTTCTGCCGGTACGCCAATAGTTCTATTCGTTGCTATATCAATATAAACATGAAATATAGCGTTATTTTTAGATATTTTATTGGATCCCCCATGTAGGTATAAGATCTAATAAAAACTATCAACGAAATCGTTTGGTTACCGACGAGCAATTTGCGGCAAGAAAATCGTTATAAAATCACATTGAATATCAATTTCGACAACATTGCAATTTTTTGCTTCGCTGCTCCGGCTCGGCTGCGACAAATGTCATTTCGAAAACGCTGACTACACCTACCCCTCGCTATAAATTGTTAAATAGATAGACATTTACGATTTAATGGATTACATGTTTATGTACCAATCATAGTTATTTTTCCCCTTTTACTAAACTTTTCTAAAATTGTATCTTATAACGGTAGCATAAAGGCCATATCAGCAATATAACTAAAGCGTGTACACCACGATGTAGATTATTTCTGCTTAAAACGCCATCTGCCGTCGAATAGCAGCACTAACAATAACAAAAACTTGATGGCTTGATGGTGCTAAATAAACCAATCCAATTAGCATCGTACCGAAGAGATTAACTCGTCAGATATCCTTCCATTATCATTAATATATCCAGCACCTGCCGCTAACCGTCCAACAAACGTTATTTGCATTCGTCATACCGTGACAATCCCGCAAAGAATGACTCCTAATTAAGTGGTCATAAAATTTTGCACGTTGAGCAATACAATGGCTTTACAATAAATATAGCTTACTTCCGAGTACCAGTTATAACTGCCAGACAGGATAGAATTTAGACACAAAAGAATGTTTTGAGAAAACTAATAGAATTTAAATTTAAGATATTGTAATTATTATAAGTAAGTTAGAAGTGTGAAATTATAAAATTTTACCTTTAGTGGTTTCTTTTAGCGATCAACATTAAATGCACAACCCACATCTTCAATTGAAAATCACCTAATGACATCAAAATTGGTACTGTAACAGAATTTTTCTGTCCGAATAAGTCACAAATAATATTTAAAATGAATACTTAAAAATGAATTATGCACTAATGTTTTTATTTGTTATTAACGATAGCCATATCAAAATCTACATGAGCGAAGCCGCGCTAAGCTCATGTAGATTTTGAAAACCACACAAAATACAAATATTTTGTGTGGTCCATGCTACTCTCTCCATCCTTTTGACTAAGTTTAATCTTTGCCAAAAACCAACTCGATTAGTTTCTCTATTAGGGAGTGAAAGAAGGAAAAACACACAAACACGCTTTTCCATCTCACATCATATCCTTCTATTAATAATGTAGAAGAAAAGACGACGAAAACGAAAGATTTGTATTTTTATAATATATTTGTTGCAAAAAAAATGTATTGAATTCTGATGCAATTACAAAAAAAAAAATGCTACAATATCACAAAGTGATATAGGCTATAATAATATCTAGAAAACAGCCAAGTGCGAGTTCCGTATCCGTACTAGAGATACGTATACATGTAGAGTATAAGCTGACTAAGACTATAGAATACTTTTTATTATAACTAAATACTCTCTTGGAAAAAATCATAATAATTTAAATATTCTAAGTGTTGTGAACATGCTACAGGAAAGTCATGTCTCCTAAGATGACTGATAATGATATCTATAATGATCTCAACAAGTTGACCGCAGAGTGTCAAAGTTCGATGTTACTCGTGTTTCTGACCTGCCGCAACTGGCCGCCCACTCGCTCCCAAACGTGTTTGATCCACGTGGACCTTACGTCTTCAAGCGAAAATACTTTTACTTTTAAACTCCGGCTTTATTTATGAATGACTAGCTGAGATTACGTCTTAATTAGTTAAGCGTCTTTGGTACCAGCTGCCCTGGGTTTTTGTCTAGGACTCAAAGTAAGTAAAGTATAACACTTCAAACTAATTTTCATCCTAATCAGTACAGTGGTGGTTTAAAAGTATAGAGGTACATTTTCTCATTTATAATATGGTACTCTATAAAATCGCTTAATTTTTAAACGTGACAAAGATTATGTCTCTTAAGTTTTAATTGCCTGTCAATTTTAATTTTCGCATTATGAGGGTCAGTTAAACATTGTTTACTTATATCACAGCATAGCCTTCGACGATACATTAACGAAAATGTATTGGCTTGTCTTTACCAATGTGTATTTCATTTTATTGTGTCTTAAACAAAAAAATAAATGTAGCAACTCTTGTATCGGCTTATATATTTTTTTCAGTTTATTCAAATGCATTGACGATAAAAGCGCGTCGTCAACAATTCGTATCTAAAGTTACTACGACGATATAGGTGACCTACTTCATTAGTTCGCCTATCGCATGCAAATACACGACTGAAGTAGAACTGAACGTCTCTTTATCTATTGTAATTAAAATGGTAATGTCGACCGGTAGACGCAGCTGTCGTAACCGTCGCATCGTCGTTACTATCGCAATCGCTAAAGATTTTGACTGGACCGATTATGGAGATAATTAAACGTGAGATTTGAATGAGAATAGATAGCGCTAGAAGGAAACAGGTTACGGGGGGAGCGGGATAGACGTATAACAAATGTCGTGTAACACAAAAACAGGAGTAACGAACTAAAACGCCAGGTGTGCGGCATGCCATGTGCTCGCTAGTCGCTACATTCGTATCCGACTCATTATTATCTAGCTCAATATGCCGAGCGATTGACATTTGTTACTATTTTTAACTTTTACGAACTTTTTCATTTTGTCTTTAAATCGTGAAGTTCTATTACCTTCATTATTTGTATAAATTAGGTAGATTTTAAAGTACTATATACAATCTGATAATACTTTTTGTAACTTAGAATTAAGTTATGATTATATTTAGTTAAGTATTTCCTTTAATAAACTATTAAAACAAGCACAAAAAAATTGAATAGGTAACAATTTATAGGTACTGCAGCACCACCCAACATATATATAAATATTATTACAATATTTGTTTAAATAGTGTAATTTCTACAAAATGTTAGGCATTACTCAAAAAAATACACATTATAGACATAATAATAAAATATATACGTCATTCATATTTAATATCACCGTGCTCAGCATGAACTATATTTTCCGAAAAATCACTTTAAGAGCGCCACCTGTGATGACTTTTCGAAACTAAAATTCAAACACGCTGACGCTGCCATCTAGGGCCGAATAGCTAAAGTAAAACGCTGCCGTCACATCGTAGTGCAATCAACTGTTCACAGATGGCGCTTGTCACATTTTCATGAACTAAAATAACTAATCTCTGCCATTTAACCCGATTTCTTAGCATGTTTGTCTATTAATTTTCCTTTTTTTATGTTAACGTTCTTTTGTTTTACTTTATTTTGCTTTTTGTTAAGTCTTTTGTGTGTCTGTGTTGTTGTAGCTTATTTTGGCGCCGGACGGGACATTGCAGACGGTTAAGAGCGAGTCTCGACGCGGCCGCGGCAGAGGGCGTTCTTCGGTTACTCCTGTGAGTATTTCCCTTTTAATTTTCTTAGTTTTTCTTTTATTTTCCCCCTTCCTCATTGTGTGAATGAACTAATTGTTATTAACCAATCATAAGAATGCATCAACTGATCAATATTAATTGATTAATATCATCAGGTGCAACATGTTATCACAGAAACCAGTTTTCTATATTACATAAATTGCAAATAGGTATCCGTTATAAATTAAAAAAAAAAACAAGACCACTGTCCCTTTCTATGATCGTGTGAACTGCAAATGAAAGCTCTGAAAAAAGGAAAAAGTGTTTTGTTCCCGCGTCACAATGCAAAGCTGGCTTAGTATAGGTGTCATAAATTCGTGATTCACAAAACCGGCAATGGATTTACAATAGCGTTTTACAGCATTGAAATTCTATTGCAAATGGATAACTGTTGAAACGTTAATTCACAATTGTTTTTGGCATACATCGATGATATTCGCTTAAGCTTCTATCTTTTTTATGAAACGAAAAATTGATGCAGCTAAACTACAAAATGTAATTAATATTTGATGAATTTTTATTGAATATTTTTTTTAATGATTGACAGCAATTGTCGTCCCCCATGGACACTTGTAACATAAGAAGCGTCGCAAGAGCTTTACCGGGCAGAATAGGAAACTGGAATAGGGACAGGGAATGAACTCACTGCCACTGGACAAAGCACAGCGCAACGCTATTTTACGCCAGTTTTCTGTGAGGCTGTGATTGGCTCTCCTTAAAACTTCTTTAAAGTCTATGCTGATAATTTAAAATACAGCAATTGTATGCAGTGTTTTGTTTAGAGCAAAAACACTTTATAATATAAATTTGTGAATATAAAGTTATACAATATTCAGAGGACCAAGATGTAAGATAAATCACCAGGAATACATCTGATAATACGAATATTATAATTGAAATAATCAGAAAATTCTGTTTTACACAATCATATCTCAATTTTAGGGTTCCGTGCATCAAGGAAGTTATATGACCATTGTGTAGGAACAACAAAGTTATAACGAGTATGGAGACGCCCCCCCTGCCCCCTCCCCTCACAGCAGCCCCGCACCGCCCCGCACCGCCCCTCATCCGGGCGCAAACTTTAGGCATTTGCTTTGTTTAATCAAAATTTTTTTTTTTTTCAAATGTGATTTTTGGTGTATTTCATTGGTGCAACTGCCACATGAAGGATAGATAAACAGACACACAGTCACGCGTATCGTAGGATAATGTAAATGTAAGGTAAAATCACAATATAAACTAACATTACCCTTCGAGTTATAACGTTAGGCTATTTTCAATACAATTAGATATCATCTATACATATTATAATTAAACAGTAAAATTGGCGTGTCTGTACATTCGGGGCTTATTTCACCGCTTATTGTTGAAGTAACTGTTAGGCTATCCACAACTTTTTTGACAGATTCTTCATACAATATCTGTCAAATAAATAGACTATCTGTAAGCGGTGAAACAGGCTCTTAGTATTTTTACAAGATAATCAATGTTGGGGGCTAAGGAACAGTATTAAAACTCAAATCGATAGAAAAATGTTGACTGTTCGTACGCGCTGATCTCCGGAACTACTGGAGGGATTTGAATAAATCTTTTTTTTGTTTATTAGCTACTTACTCTAGCAACAAATAGGATACTTTTTATCCCGGGAAAATGTACGGTTCCCGCGTGACATACAAATTTTCGCGCAACGAAGCTGCGGACACCAACTAGTTTACAATACATACTATACCGACATACCGGTTTAGCGCAAACAGAAATTTTAGGGTTTTTACATAGATTATTTTTGAGGAACAGTTAATATAAATTAAGTTAATTATTGTATTTGCCATAAAATAAATGAGAAAAGCCGACAAAGCGTGTAAGTATTATTTATATTTGTTATTAATTACAATAGTAAAATTTGAAACACGAAAGTTGAAACAGAGCCAGACCGCGGATCTAAGTAAATTTAGTCGAGTTGTGTCAAACCCAGCTGATAAATTACGACTTATAAGGAATTGACATATTTTTACTAATTGACGTGTGTCCATAGACTAGTTATTTATTTATTTATTTATTTATTTATACTAAATGCACAATACTGGTACAAAGGCGGACTTAATGCCTAATGGCATTCTCTACCAGTCAAGCTTCGGGCGTTCAGAAGCAAAAGTTATGTCTCAGCTTCCCTGATTGTAAATCAATTTAAAATTAGATTACCCTGTAAAATGTTACTTGCATCAAAATATGCATTTAAAGGAGATACCCTCCTTTTTATGACAGTTACATAGAATATTAGATCACCAAACCATCATTATTTAATATGATTTAATCACGTTGTAACATTAAAACGATCTACGATTCACGGACTACGGTCTACGTTCTACGGACTACGGTTCTACGTGTCTTTCACGTGCTACGAATCGCTACGCGTCTACGGCGTGCTCCGCGGCTGTAACAAATTTTTTAAATACTTATTATAAATATTTTTAGATTTAATATTTTAACTAATTTTAAAACTGTATTTTTCGTACATATAATACTATGTGTATGCTCAATATAAGGTAAACTATATTTTGGTCATTACTATTTCTATATTAGACTCATCAACAGGGAAACACAAAATACATTGAAATTCTTAATCTATAAAATTTTTGTGTGCGTGTGTTTGTCACTGAACTCCTCCCAAACTAGTGCATCGATTGTGATGAAAATTTTATGTGTTCTAGGGATCTTGAGAATGGTTTAAATTCACAAAGCAAGACCGGCAGGACAAAGTCTATCGGGTTCGCAAATACACTTATATATGTCTAATAATATACACTTATATTTAAGGTATTGAAATGCAAATAATAATAAATATTATTTTTAACCAAAAATGAAAACCGCGCTTCCAAGGAAGAACCTAAAAACAGTGAAAATAAACTTTAATTAACTGAAAAGTAGTAAATAATATTTGTTTCTATAGGACTTTTTTCAGAATTCTTAAATTTTTAGAAATCTCGACTACTTATGTCACGTGATTTGGGCTGGCACCGATTTCAAAATTATGAAGGTTATGACCAAAAATTGTAGAGGTTTGGCCGAATTCTAAAAGAGCCTTTTTTAGAACCTAGCCTAAACTAGCCACACTACAGCGGCCGCTCTGCGCCGCGCTACTGTAGTGAGGTTACTCTCATACCAATCCATTGAAAGTATATTTTGCCGCGCCGCTCCGATCAGCTCCCCTAGACAAGTGGCAAGCGATTAACGTTTACGATAATCGCTTCGCTTGTTTTATCCTATAGATTGACATATTCGAACTCGACTAAGATCACTTGACTTTTCGTTCGTCTATGTCAATCCTATACAAAAACACGCCAAGCGATTATCGTAAACGATACTCGCTTGCCACTTGTCTAGGGGGGCTGATCCGCTGCGCTCCGGTCCGCTCGTGGCTGTACGTGCGTTTCGTCCTTTGTTTTAAGATGTTAAATGGCCGCTTGTCATAAAACAAAGTGGCCACCGATCACCGAATGTTCTTTTGCTAGGGTTCTGTACCGAAAGCCTAAAAACGGGACCCGATTGCTAAGACTTCGATGTATGTCTGTGTGTCCGTGTGTCCGTCTGTCTGTCTCTAAGCTGTACCTCAAGAACGGTAATAGCTAGAGAGTCGAAATTATCACAAATATGTATTAATGTTGCCGCTTTAACAACAAACACTAAAAATAAATGTTTATGGGGCCTCTTATACAAAAATAAACGTGTTTTTTGCCAGTTTCCTTCTTTTTGATACTAAATGACGCTACTTGAGGGCTACATCACGTGGACTGGAATTCCTGGTTAACTTTAAAAATACTATGCCTCGTTTTTGCTCTCTGGTACGGAACCCTTCCTGCGATTTTGCTACCGTGCGCTGTGCTCGCCACCACCCAGCGAATATGATGACGAATCAGATTAAATGAAATCTTAATTGCTAGTTCAGCTTTGTAAGGCTTACCTTTGTTTGCTCTAACACCGCTTCCACGGTGTTTACGATTCCAAGTATTTGTATGAAGTAAGTGCATTTGGAGACTTAATCAATACGGTTTACAAGTATATATTACCGAATTATGACCGCAACTCGCAACGCACTCCGTTGCGCCAAAATTTTTTATTGCGTGTAAGCCATACATTTTTCCGGGATAAAATTGCGCGGGGGAGATTAATTTTTTAAAAAAGTTTAAAAATTAATACACGAGTGGAAAACTTTGTACCCTTCCTTACAAAAATGCGTAGATGTAAAAGCGTGAAATTTTTCCCAGTTGTAATTGATATGGAGGAGCGGCGTGGAATACCAATATTATTTTAAAGTATGCTTTAATCTTGCATAGTTTTAATAAATAAAACGCTACGCACACAAAAATAAATTACATAGCAAAGAGAGGGGGGGTCCCGAGATACTTTGTTCACACCAAGAGATTACATGAAAACGGTTGAAGAACACTGATACTCTTTATGAAATCGCTGATCAAAATGTATGTAATTATAGCTTGACCACAAGCGCTATACCGAGCTTTCCCCACCTTGGCTATGAGCACGGAGTGGCGGGGGGGGGGAGGGGTTACCATGGTTACCGGCCATGCTACTCTGTCAGTTGGCCGTCAACGCTGACGGCGGTAGTATTTTACCCGTCCCCCGCCCCGTCTCACGTTTTCAGGGCGCGGTACAGGGGTTGTCGTCAAACTATAACAAGATATGTGTCAAATATTGTGTTTATTCAATTCAATTTTATAAACAGGCTGTAACAAAAGACAGTTATGTGTGAAAGTAGCAACGCTAAACCTATATAAAACAAAAAAAAAGTGATTTATATAGGAAAACCTATATCGCTGGGGCAAATATACATTTACAAATAACAATTTTTTCGCCGCGCGTAGCGATTATTCTAAACTAGCTGTGCCCCGCGATGCCACTTGCGTAAAAGTAGCCTATGTGTTAATTCGGAATACCAGCTAGCTCCATGTCAAATTTTATCGAAATCGGTTAATCCGTTTTGGCGTGAGAAGGCAACAAACACTCACAGTTCGCATTTATAAAGAATGATAATATTTGTATGATTATGTAATCCTTTTGTATCTTGTTATAGTGTGCATAAAAAACAATTTTCATTCATTTTCATTAATTCATTCATTATTGTGAATTAGCTCAAGATTGGCGGTATGGTTCATTAATCCTCCGCCAAAAAAATTGTTATTTCCATACAAAATACCATTGTAAACAAGGTGTTGTCACTTTGTTGTTGACAAACGCAGTTTTTATATTTTCTCAGAGGCTTATTGAAGCGTACCGCCAATCTTGAGCAAATGCATAAAAGTATGATCCAAAAATCTAACTACCCTACAACAAATAAACGAATCCTTACATTTACTATTTACAACTCACAAACAATAAGAACTAAAGCACGTCAAAGCGAAACTAATACAAAATCTAATCGGGGAAGTTGAATTCGGAAATAAATTGAAATCCTACATAATGAAGACGGCGCATACAGACGTGGGGGCCATCTTGCGGTTGCCATGGCAACAGACTGCCCCCCCGCCGAACGTAACCCCCCCGGCCCGCCCCCCTGCACTTGCATCAGACTGCGCTATGTCTAGTGTGATTAGCTCTAGAACATATTCATTTTAGGTCTGACGAAACACGCTCTATATGCTAATTTAAATTAAATTGATTTTATTATGATAACTATGAGTAAACAACTTATAGTAATTAGTGCGAAAATATAATAAACTTTTAATTTGATGCTTTTATACAGTACCGAGTTGACTTAAAACCGACAATTTTTTATTTTTTTTGAGAGGCTAATTATTATTACGAAAAAAGTTAACGCTTCCTATGGCTTATTTAAAAATAATAATAAAACATATTTTAATTCCCCGATTTATATTTTTTTCATTACGACTGCAACTTTTCAATCCCTTAATTTTAATGAAAAATGAAATATTTAATATACTTTTCCAATTCGAAACAACTTTCCCTAAAAGGCATTTAATTTTCGAAACTGGCGCAATATATCAAATATTTTAAATATACCCGTCGCGGGGCGACGCAGGCGATTCTCGCCGCTAGAGGCCGCCTCCGTCGCACAAACTTGACGAAATTTGCTCAGAGCACTTTATAATTGCAAATTTTGCCCCGCGCATGCGCACCACTGCGATCAATACGGCAAGACTAATATTGTTTTTTTCTTATACAAAATACAATTTGCGCGCGAAAACATAAAAATTGAGGTTAATTTTGTATTTGGAACGTTTTGAAATAATAAAATGTGTTTTTGTTGAGATTACGTGTATTTTTGTTGGGGGGGTGGTGGGGTTGGTCCCCCCCTCGCTGTGAACTATCGCTGAAACTTTCATTAATGCATTCTATTGCCTCGTTATGCATTTTCGGTGTCCCTTTGCTGTTTCAGTGGCGTTTGAATTATACTTGTTGTTTGTATAATGTAAAATTTAATTATAAATTCTCCAGTGGTATTGTTTCGCCAATTTCATTACAGAAATAAATTGAGTGATTCACGTTTGTATTGTAATATACGGGACGTTTATTACGTCTTTTGTATTTTATGAAACTTTCGTGGAATTTCTTTGAAAGCTATTGAACGTGATTTTAATAAAAGTGATGTATTTTCAAGCGCACATTTATGTTATTTTCTTGTATGCGTCAGATTGTCCTATAGTTTTAATATAAATTCGATTTGTCTATGGTCTCTCTTCGCTTCTTAATTCTAGTTTTATACAAACCTGCGGGTTTTATTTGCCATAGTTTTTTTTTGCTATAAATAACGTTTGTTCGGCAACAAGCCGGTCTAACGGTATTTTTTCCGTTCGGGAAACGTAATCAAAAAGTTAGGCGTTGTGATTCCAACTTTGTGACCTTTGTTTGCAGCAGCTGGTTTAAAATTGTTTTAACTTTATAATACTAGATTGTTTTGGTTTTTATAATGCATGTTTTGAAATTACCAAGAAGTACCGTGAACATACGTATAGACGAATTGTTGCACCGAAATTGATACCGTGGTTCATCGTACATCGCAATGATCCTTAGTACATTTTCATCAAAATCGGTTAATCATATTTGCCCATAAATAAAAGGTACTAATAAAATATTCGCCTTTAAATACTATTGACTTTATGTTTTTTTATAATAAAAGGTTTTTGAACCGAGGGTGTTTTCACATTGTCCGGTGTTCGGAGTTTTCAGCGGGCGGTAATACATAGCCTTATATTTTATTCAGCGCGCGAGATTGCTTTTCTGATTGTTATCGTAAAACACACCTAATACCTAAACAATTGAATTTAAATTTGACTTTTACTTTCCGAAATTAAATTTTAAATATAATTTAGACTTTAATGAATTGTATGGTGGTGGTGGAACAATCATTCAACACATAAAGTGTCAGCTAAATAAATATGGTCATAATAGAGCACTACTGTGACCAGATCATGTTATTATGTTATTAATCACTCAACAGCTCGTAAGCCAATCAAACAAACTCTCAGCTACAATTATTAAGTAATTGCGTATGTGCTCGACGTTAAAAACGCTTGTATTAAACTAAAATAGTTAATGTTTTTAGTAAATAGTTATAACCTGTTGGTTTAATATAAACATGGCACCGGGACAAATCCTTGTGTTTAGCGGTGCTGCTTAATTGCATTAATGCAGTGTCAGTGATGTATTTTATGTTTAATAAAAAAAACAAAAGTCACTTTAGATGCGATGACGAAGACACGGATACACAAAACTCAGACAAGGAAACACGTCAAAACTTATTTTTTTGTTAAAATTGGGTTGAAAACAAATAAAATTGAACTTTTTACATAAATGTGAGTATCACTAAAAAGTACCACGTTTAAATGTGGAATGAATAAATCGTGTGGCGCAACAAGTGTGAACATACCCCCGGGGAGCATCGGTCGCGGTGTGACACCCGCAGACCGATCACATCTTGTGCACAATTGAGGGCATTGAATACTGAGTGGATACCGAACATGAGAAAATGGCATTTTAAGAAAAAATCTTCAATATTCAAAAATTAATAGTCTATTTTCAACAAATTGATTTTTAAGAAATTACTGTTACAAAAGTCACTTGTAGACCCGACAGACACACGCTGTGCTGACAGACATAAACAATAATAATAATTCAAATCAAAATCATTTATTTCTGAGTAAATTTCAATCAAATGTTTTCAGAATGTCAACATTAGGGATTGCAAACCAGCACCGCGATTACTTTTCACTACTCGAATATCATTTTGTAAAAAAAAATACTAGAAAATATACATTTCGCCGCGCGCGTAGACTTGCTACGCACCGTTTACGTACCACTCGAATTATAATGGACGAAAAAACTTGGAAAAATATAGCAGTGCCTTAATTTATATACTAATTGTTGGTGAATTTTTAATCAAATTATTATACGTAAAAGTTTGTGTCTATGGGTGTTTGTCCGGTAATCACGTCGAAACCAATGGACGATTTTCATACAATCCAGTACACAGATAGCTACTGGCTTAGCATGGCGACCGAAGAAGAGACAAAATGACAAATAGTTGGGATAAACTGACAGATTTCCTTTGTGCATCCGTCATTTCGACGTCCCTTTGTCAATCTTGCTGTAGAAAGAAATTCTTTGTCGCTATGCTAGGGCCTCTGGTATTAGCAATATAATAACATTTATTCTTAATGATTGCCCCTATAGTTAAAAACCAGCACTTTTACTATATCTACCTCTCTTTGTAAGGTTATAATGTTTTAAATTATTATTAATACATAAAATTCATGCATAAGTTTTTAATGTTGTTTAAAAAATGAATGATCGTTAACAAAATCTGTTATTGTTTGCTATAATGAAAGTCAAGGAAAAAGTAATTTTATCCGTAATATACAAATCAAATAAATATTCGTAGAATGACAAGTAATAAACATAATTTAATGATAATTTAGGAAAACCTTGAACTTATAAAATGTAACTTTGAATTAGGTAAAAAAACTTTCCGCTGTCCCTCGAGCGTATATAATCCGTCTGGACTTGTATTCCAAATATTAAATAAGTTTGTAACTTTAAGATACTGGATTATCTTTTACCCGACTACGTGAGGAAGGGTATCTTCTATACATATAATATAACAAAATTGGCGTGTCTGTACAATTAATTTTTTACAAACTAATCAATGTAAGGGCCTAGGAACAGTAATAGAATACAAATCGCCAAAAAAAAATGTTGTCTGTTTGTACGCGCTAATATCTGAAACTACTGAACGGATTTGAATGAATCCTTTTTTATTCAATAACTATTAAGTTTAGACAAACATGAGATACTTTTTATCCCGGGAAAATTTACGGTTCCCGTGATATACAAATTTTTGATCAGCGAAGTTGCGGACATCAACTAGTATTTAATATATGTATATTTGGTACGCCGTCAGGCCTAAAAGATTTTTTATTCCAAGTTCATTCGATTTGTCCTAGTTAGTATGATCGCAGGTCATATTAAAAGTGGAATTTTGAAGGAATAATCAAATATAGTTAACTAGTTGACCCCGCAGACGTTTTCCTGCCGAGCTATTTTGTGAATCTAAACCATTCTCAGATCCCCTTGAACACACACACAAAAAATTTCATCGAAATC
>JAOTAV010000029.1:159578-186767 GCA_026546445.1 Cyclargus thomasi | reverse complement strand
TCAGCCAAATCTGTTCTGCCGTTCTTGAGTTATAAGTGGTGTAACTAACACGACTTTCTTTTATATATATAGATGACATTTTGTCACATTTCATGTCCCGAGGACATCTTCCTATACTGCAGTCGCTGTGAGCCCAAACTCTATATAGTGTCATGTATGAAATTCCGCATCAAACTTTTTTCAATAGACTATAGTCATTTGTCCACCGCACGCCGTCACGGTCAACGAGACTATTTATCGCCGATAAAATGCCACTGTATGACATAGACTTTATATTCCATTTTCCTCTACGCCACTACACTACTATAGCCTGGATGATAAAGTGGCATTTTATGGGTACAAAATAATCTCGTTGACGTTGACAGCTTGCTGTGGACAAACGCATATTACCTATCGGCCCGTGGCCACCCTGATTCGGGTGCCATTTTTCATTATTGACAGCGCGTTGACAAACACGACGCAACAAGTGGCATAAATCCACACAGCTTTGGGCGACAGAAAAATCAACCCCCGGCGGTCGGGGCACAGATTACCCCCTATCATGGGAATCGTAGCCCGCTTTATACAGTGCGATTACATCTATCGACACGATCTGTCTGATAGTGTGAGGTTCGACGGTAGCATTTCCGACGGGGATATTTAAAATGCCGCGCTTATTGAATGGGTTTTTGTGGAAACGCTTTTTATGTTGTAGTTTTAATAGTGATATAATATATCTATACATATTAGAAAAAAAGGAAATTTGGAGTATCTGTACATTTAATATTTTTAACAAAATAATGTAGGGATGCTAAGACATACTAACAAAAAAGTCTAACAAAGTAGTTTGTGTGGGTGACTGCGGTGTCAGCAGTTTTATGTCTGGAAGGCGATGTATGTTGGTAGTGGTTGGTGCAGTCACTGCGTGAGGCCTGGCCAGTATGTTCGGTTGTTTAGTTTCGGGATAATAAAAGGCCAGACTCATTATAAAACTATAATTTTAATTAACGCATTAAAATGAATAAATCTTTTTTTTCTTTAATAGCTATTAGGTGTGGGCAAGACATAGGATACTTTATCTACCTTTACATACCTTATCCCGAAAAAATGTACGGTTAACGCATGATATATAAATTTTTGCGAAAAGAAGTTGCGGGCACCAACTAGTTAATATATGAAATAGAAATACAATTTATTTATTATGCATACAAAGAAATATTCTTATTTAATATGAGTATGCTTTGAATAATTATTCTTTGAATTATTTTGTTTTTTTTTTAAAAAAGAATTAATAAATCCCATATTTTAGGTATGATTTTTTAATATAACAAAAGAAATGATCAGAATAGTATTTTAACGCCTACTTAAATTTTTGTAAGATGCGATCAATGGTGGTAGATTTTCTTAATATTCTGATGTAAACAAAAAATCTATATTTACCCACCAACCTAGACATGAAAATTTACATGTAAACAAAACTAAAG
Organism: Cyclargus thomasi; assembly: GCA_026546445.1. Lineage (NCBI taxonomy): Eukaryota > Metazoa > Arthropoda > Insecta > Lepidoptera > Lycaenidae > Cyclargus > Cyclargus thomasi. Next base: position 185,304 of record JAOTAV010000029.1, on the reverse strand, counting down.
GGACCATTGTTGTAGATAATAAAATATACATTATGTATTAGCTCATGCATGTTTCATGAGATGTCAATTCCAGAAAGTTCTACAGACATTTACATATTATCTAGTTTAAGAAAAAACTCGTGTTTCATTTAAATATGGGCTTGTTTTACATGATTTTGTAAGTTTTGTATTAGAATATATATTTGTGTATAGTTTTGATTGGCTGGAACTTTGTTTGATCAACATTTTGTACGTCGTTCAGAACTAAAAATGTTAATAATATGTTTCATCGTATCATACTGAGTTGCATCAAAATCAAATTAGCAGTTTTGACATAAAAATTTCAACCGACATCCAAACTAACCATGCGTGAAATCACTAGTACTATTAAAACACGCAAAGTCTAAAAACATGAAATGCATTTTACCAAAACAGTAGGTTCTAAAAATTCCGTATAAAGTTACATACCACAGCCATTTTATACGTATCATAACATAATCCGCCATATTAATTTCCGATGAGCATTAGTACCTGTACTCGTATAGGTACACCGTCCTCAAATGGGTACACAGTGTAAGGAGCTTAACGGACGACTTTTAATATATCCGGGATTACACCCGCTCTAAAATCTGTTTTATGGCGAGATTACACGACGCGGCTATATTTGTAAGGCTAAGATCTATGTATTGCTTTATTAAAAAAGTTGTCCTTCACGTTGTTTTTGGCTATGCTTTTTTTATTTTATGACTAAGAAGGAGTAAGTTAGTAAAAGTGACATACGAAAATAAAAAGAAGGGTGAAAATATTAATTATTATTATATTTAGTTGTTCGAAAAAAAAAGTTTAATATTTTCTAAACAATCCATACTTAAGTTGCTAATGCGAAGACATGTCGTTTTCCGGGACTCGACTTATCTCCATACCAAATTTCACTAAAATCGGCTAAGTAGTTTGGGCGTGTACAGGTAACAGACAGTCATAACTATACTCTGAACTCTCCGTCCTTCCAACTAAGTCTATGCCAAAAATAAAGCCTATGGATTGGTTCGTTAAGGCGTGGAGGCAGGACAAAAACACTTTTCCATTTAGAATATTATGATATGTGCTTTCGTAAATATAATCTATACTAACAGATTATATTTACGAGAGCACATAACTTTATCTAGTTTTAGTAGTTAAGGCTTCTTCAGGCAGAATTACATTCTCCCTGGAAATTGCTACCTGGGGCTCGGCCTGGGCGGGCAACGCTAAATTCAATATAGATGATAAAACTTCTATGAGTTTACTGACTTTGAAGCAATAAATAAAATGGAAAGCGTTTTTACTTGCGACAGCAGAGCGATGTTCGAGCAGTGTTCGTCAGGTCACCGGTAACAACGTTTTGTTACCAATGACCTGACTAATTCTGACTCAATTTGGGCAGATTTTTGGTTTTCTAATGTCCCTTACTTTTAAAGTAAGCGATCTAATTATGATAAATTATGAGACTAAGGGCCTGTTTCACCGCTTACTGATAAAGTTTCTGTTAGGCTAGCCACAACTTTTTTGACAGATTCTCCATACAACATCTATTAAATAAAGTTGTAGATAGACTGTCCGTAAAAATATATTTTGATATATCTAGTGTCACCCTCACAGTTAATACAAATCTAATAACACCTTTCAAGCAAAAATCCATTAAGCTATTTAGGCTGCAGAGCATGCAAAACAATTATACACACACACATACATACTTTCGAAAAACATAAGAAGTTATCATAGAGGTATATATATAGGAAATAGCAACATGTAACTAAGGATATTTAAATTTTATAAGCCTTTGGTTTGACGAATACAATAAACCTACCCGGGTGTTTTCGTCTGGTATTCAAAAACTAAGAAGAAACTTTATTAAGTATCTTTCGAGTGACAATAACATCTCGCATTTACATTATACAATGGGCTTTGAACAATTATCGATACTCGTAAATCACTCCAAGATATTTTAATTAAACACCTCTATATGCACAATCGTCAACATATACGCGTTGCCAATTATCGACCGTGTGACATAGAAATAAGGTCTAAAGGAATAGAGGGATATTGAAAGGACTCAGTGAGAGTACCGACGGGCGGACGGGGGGTACGGAGCCCGGAGGGGGGGAAGAGGGGGGGTTAATTTAATTTTAACTTGATAATATATCACGGCGCGCCGTCTTCGCTAATAATGGAGTTATGCTCTAATGTTGGTACACCGGAATACATTTGCATGAATCAAACTGATATGAGACGCCAAAAATTATACGAGCATCTAATTTAATAGTCAAAATATCTTTTGTTCTTTTTTTATCGTTGTTTTTTAAGCCAATTGAAAAGATACTCGAATAAAACCACAAGTCAAGATATTGCATATCAAAATATTTTGGTACGATAGTTCTCGATTTCACCACAGGCAGACAATTTAGTATATTTGTCTTCACATCAAGGACTAGAAACAATTCATACAAATATTTCCAATACGATATAGAATACTCAATTATATTCATACAAGGCGTTTCCCACTACATGTACAATATAAATACCTAAATATACTAGACCAAACATGAAATCTAAACCTCTATCCTTACACATTCCGTTTGTCTAGGAGTTAATATTAGGTCTTATCAAAACCTAATGCGCACGGCTGATGGGCAGTCGACAACGCCAGGTATTCCAGACAATCCAGGCTCCCTAGATTGCTATTCTAGACCACCCTAGCGGGAGGTAACCCCCTCTACCTCCCGGCGCATAGCGCTTAATTTCCGTATCGTATGGTCGTTAATTTTAAACATGATATTTACGATATAACCTATAAAGTGGAAACTGAGATTGTACGTATTTTTCTTTGTTTTCTTTTTTAAGTTTTTTTCTTGTGTTAGATGCTAATGTTAATAAGTTTTTTGTAAATTTGATGTTAATAAGTTTTTTGTGATAGGTTTGGTGAATGAGACCATGGGTACTGAAACACAAAAATGTTTCAGTTACCCAATGTTATATGATTAAAAACGGGACATTAATGAAAGAACAAAATAAATAGGCAAAAAATGAAATAAATAAAAAAATCAAACGAAAAGCGGTGGAATGAATGTACTACGAGTGTAAAAAGTGCAAAAGGGAAGTTGTTTATCTGTCAAGTTTGGCGCCTTTTGGTGTGGCCCTCTGACGGCAGATTACGCCGGCCGCCGCCGCTGTCACCAAGCACTGCCAACTTTTAATTACGCCCATTGTGAAAAAAGTTTAACCGAACAAAAGGAAGTCCCTCTAATGAAAATCGACATCCTTCCAATTTCAAATTTTGAGCATAGACAAGTTTTTTTACGCGACATGTTTTGTGCCAAATTACATAATTATACCATAGATGTAGAATAATATAGAGGACTCATTGTTTTGATACCAATTTAGTCGGACAATCGGACCGAGACTCTATATTATTCTATGGCTATGGTATTTTTTCCCTAAGTAAGAAGTGGGAGCGTTCTTTGGAAAAAAATATTTTCGCGCTTGCATAGAGATATGTCAATTGTTAGGGTTCCGTACCTAAAAGGCAAAAACGGGACCCCATTCTTCAATATCTGTCCTTCTGTCCGTCTGTATGTCTATCTGTATCTCAAGAACGGTACTAGCTTGAGAGTTGAAATTTTCACAGAATATTTATTTCTGTTGCCGCTATAACAACAACTACTACAACAAAAAAAATCTATAAATAAAGAAGGGCTCTCATACAAGAAACGTGATTTTTTGCTCTATATCAATAATGGCAACAGGTAGGCTCATGAAAATTTCTCAAATTACTTAGTTCTATATATACTTTACTAATCAGTAATAAAATTTAAACAAATTTAATAATTAAGGTAAGCTCTCATAAAAAACACATTTTTTACCTATATTTGCTCTAATATGGTACGGAACCCTTGGTGCGCGAGTCCAACTCGCAGTTGGTCGATTTTTCTTATGTTTTTTTCTTCTCCTCTATGATCTGTTAACTCAAAGAAGGCAATAATTTATAAAAAAATTTAAAAAAAGTTATTTTTTATGATGGTATTCGGCCAGTAACAATTAAATTACGCTAAGTGCATTTCCGAACGAAAATCGAGCGGTATGTTTACTTAGAAAACTGAGACACGGTCCTGCATAAATTGCAGAGCTCCATATAATTAAAAATCAACATTTACATTCAATTCAATCTCCCGCGCGCCATCTATAGCACGTATCTCGGGAATCTTGTTATTTAATAAAACAAACCTAAAATTACGATATTTGATAGAAAATTATTATTCGCCTTTAGCAAAATGACATCTTATTTGTTAAATTTTTAGATTTTCTGCCTTTTTTTAACTTTATTTTTTATTTTGCGATAACGCCATGACGACATAGATACTTTAATCAAGTACTATTACTTTTATACAAACTCCTACAAAACCATCTCAATCACCATTTTTAATTTTGGCGGAACAAAAACAATAATTCGCTTAATAAATATTGTAAGTAATTTGATACAACGGAGAGCAATAAAAGGCAAATAATAGTTATGGAAATGGTCCTTCATTTTCCACGAAAGAAAACTTCGGGAAACTACCGACAATATGAATGAAACTATAATATTAGAAAAGTTTCGTCTCTGGAAATGAGAAAACGCTGTACCAACTCGTTCATCTAATACCGAGTTATGAACTTGTTTAATATCATATTGCATTCGTATATTAATTGCAATTTTAAGGTTTTTATTAAAGTTGTGTTTTAATGTTAGTAACGATTCGCTCGATTACTGACAAGCGATTTGTCATGATATTTTTTACACATTTGGTATTCTACTCATCGTCAAAGCTAAAAAATATAAAAAATTAAACAACAAAATATGCTCAGACCCTAAAAATAAACAGAGTCATGCGGTAAAACATTTGTGAGCTTTACCGCATGTTTTCCATAGTAAAGGCCTTCCGAATAATATGCCTTCCGAATTTTCCCATGCTTAAGTAATCATAAAAAAGTAAGCAACATTTAAAAAAAAAATACACAATACGTTTTCAAGTTCAAAATAAGGACTGTTATAAACCAAATGAATTGATTATATGAACACAATTTAAAATTTTAAATAACGAACGTCACTGACTCACTGTGCATCGTCCTATGCCCTTGAAATAAAAATACTAAGAAGGTTATGGATTGCGTCGCCCTAATGGATATGAAAAAAAAAGGAAAACAATAACAAAAGACGAAAATATCGATAACACTTTCCTACACTATCGATAAAGACTTATGACCCAACATAAATTACATTTTGGCATCGATAAAATTTTGGCATGTGGACTTTTACAATTATTTTTATTGATACGAAGGATTAAAAAGAAAAATGTTTTAAAAATTTGTAGATAGGAATAAAGATGCAAATGCACAAGTGCTGTAGGCGAAACGCTTAGAACGTAGAGCGATTGTTATGATAATGCAAACTGCAATAGACGGAAGAACGATGAAATATTGGCCTCTTTTGCATAAGTACCGGCCATAGTCCCCTCTAAATAACGTAGATACGTCAGAAAGGTATATAATTGTAACCGTAAAGAACGTCTGGAAATATTTTGCGTATTTTAATGTGCGTTCTTTGAATATTTCGATATTTTTTATCATTTATTGTTGCTTGATCCATTAGAAAAGGCTACATTACATCAGTGTCAATATGATGACAAAAAAATCTATACATATAATAAATCTGTAGAAGTGAAAATATCCACACTAATATTATAAATAGGAAAGTGTATTTGTTTATTTATTTGTTTGTTTGTCCTTTTTTCACGTCGCAACGGAGCAATTTAATGACGTTATATTTTGTGTAAAGTTAGTTGGGGGGCTGGAGAAAGACATAGGGTACTTTTTATCCCGGAAAAATATACGGTTTCCGCGCGGTAAAATTATTTTGGCGCAACAAAGTTGTGGGCATAATCTAGTTTTTATATAATAAAGATGTTTTACAATTTTCGGTTCGGTATATTGACTATCAAAATTCTATTTTTAGAATATTATAAATAATAAGTCAACAAAAACTCTCTTATGCCTCTTATATTTCCCCAACATATTTCACTTCAATCTTCGTAAAATTAAAATAATTCAACCAACTAGAAAGGCGCTCTACCATAGAGCAGGTAATGGAGGTTTTGTTTGTCTAAGAAATGATATTTGATATGCCATGATGTTTGACTAGGGAATATATTTAAAAAGGATCCCATCCATTCGGCCCCATTTTGAACCAACCAAACTTTTAAAAACACGACAGATATAAAATTAACTTTTTCGCAAGTTTTAAGTTATGAAAAATGGAGGAGAATGAGGAAGTGATGAACAATTTCATAAAAATTTTGTAAAGTCTACGTTGTCATTAAAATATAATTATTGCTGCGTGTACCTTAAAAATAGAGATAAATCTCTACTTAAATCAGAGGGAAATAAAGACGAGCTTAAACGATGTATATAATATTCTTTAACGAAGGCAGAGAACTTACTACAATTTAAATCTATTTTTATTATAATTCAATTGTTAAGATGTACGATTTCACATAACAGTAGCCTGTTTAATATTAAATATAAATGTATATAATAATTAGTTGTATATATTAATAGTTTCATTGATAAGCCTGAATGATTTACAAGCCTGAATCTGTAATTCCAATAGGTTGCTATTATTTCGTTGCTATAAAAAGAGTAAGGTAAACTATACAATTTGTCTCCACAAAACGATGAAGTTCTAAGCAGTTAAGTTCGGTAATAGATTGTAAAAGCTCTCTGCATAAAAACGTAATTTGTTTATCAAATGTGTAGTATATGTAGGGGGCGCGCGGGGCGACGCGGGGGCGGCGGCGCTCACTCGGTCCGTCACACTGGCACCAGTCACGTGCGACGACGCCGGCTCACCACGCGTCTTACGTAACATATCGATTCATCGACATCGATCACCGTCGATTACACCTCACTATTCCCGCGTAAATTCGATTTCCGAACGCGAAGTGTTGTGATTTTTCTGTGACACTCGGGCGGGATTTTCGAACGTTCCAAGTTCAAGGTTTGTTTTTTTTTCTCAATTGATATTAGACATTGGTTTGTTTTTGATGTGAAAAGGTCAATACACCGCGTGGCACGCGAGCGTAGCTAGAGCGTTACAACTCAATCACTGATAATTTTCTGGACTACGATTCATTTTCTTTACTATGATAATAATATATCTTTGATCTTCGATTTTGCTACTATAAATCAGGCCATAGCGATAATAGAAACAAAATTAACCCAAAACTGTAGCTTTTTAATATTTCTGTGTCGGAAATTAATTCATGATAGACAATTTTATGATTTAACTATTTTGTAGTGTCTTTTTAAAATGCCACATTATGAACTTAAATCGTTATGATAAAAAAAATCTTTAGTAAAATTTAAACTTCATAGACATTTAAATAACCTTCTAGATTAAATATTAATATTAAATCATGACATATATCTAGAACACGTTTATCTAACCAGTTTTTGTGTGAATTAAATGTACTCAAAAAATGACCATGAAATACGAATGAGTTAATCATAAATTTAATTTTGCACATAAAATTTGTAATAAGAAAATATGATAAAAAATTAATATGACTGTGTATTTTTATGTACGTTCTTAAAAGTATCAAGTTGTTTCAAAATACGCCTAGATCATTATCCTATGCGAAGGCGAGAAAAAAATGCCGTAGAATAAAAATTGTAGAGTAATAGTATCAAAACAAAAATAGATCATACAGTTTGTTTTTTGCTCATATAATAGTTTTCAAGCTGATAAGAATCTAAGCGGTAGTAATTTCGAAATAATTGTAGAGTAAAAATTATTTACTGATGAAAAGAACTGTATATGAACTTATTTTTAGCTCTACGTAAGAAAGTTACTAAAGAAATCGAAACCTTAATATTTTTATGCTTATTACACGGAATAATATATGACAATAATAATTGTTGATAATAGAAACAATTTTATATTTATCTATTTGAAATCTTATTGCTAGTTTCTTTACGTTCTACAATGAAATATAAATTGAAAGAATAATATTATATTATCTTGACTAACCCGGAAATCACAATATATTTTTATACTTGTTTTATTTAGCCTTCGACATAATTTATGTAAATCTACATTTAAAGAACAAAATATTATGTACGAGTACCGTACAAACGTTTTGTTATATTTTTTAATGGAATATAATATAATGGTGATGTGTAAAATCTTAAAATTATGATAATAATTATAAGAAATAGGAAAAGATTTCTTAAAATTCCACCTCAAAAGAATTAAAATCAGAAAAGGAATTAAACACTTTTTGACGCAAGAAAACATGCTTTTGTTTTTAATTATATTTAAAAATATTTTGCTGATTGCCCTCTTCTCTTGTGTTTTAGATAAAATATGGTACTACATTTGATGTCAAAAATTAAAAATAATTTTGAAATGGTTATCTAAGGCCCATGAGTCACATTTATCAGTGGTTATCAGAGACGCGAGTTGACATTACTGAGTCAATACAGATTAGTGATGCCATATACGGCTCTGTGGTGTTTAACTACATTCAAATGTGTTTATTTTCAATTTTAAAGTTTGTTTTTCACTTTAAGGAATGTTATGAATTATCGAAGAAGTAATCATAGGCGGTCCTACGCGTTTTAGTCGTGTTATGTCAAACTCGGCCAACAGAGGACGACTCACATTAACTTGATATACCAAACGACGTAGGTCCGTCAACTACGTATGAATCTAATTTTTCGATGGTACTTTAACTTTTAAGTCCTTGTAAAATCGTGACGTTTAAAAAGTAGAGTCAGTTATTAAACAGCTTCAAATATTTTTGTGTTTGTTTTTTAAGTCTACCTATATTTGATACCAAATATTATTACGCGAAATTCAGATTACGAATATCAACTTTTTAGACCCTATTGGACTTATATGTGTGTCCATCTGTTTTTCTTTAGTCTGTGTCTCAGAAATTATAATAATAGCTATATAGCTATCACCATTCCTCGATAAAAATTTCAAGTACATACTAGAAGAGGCAGCGAGCTCAGAACCCAAAACGTGACGATAGGGCTCCATCAAAGGAATTCACCCCAGATAGTATAGTTATGCCACTGGTTTTTTTAGCGTTAACGTAGTATTAGTTGTTTAGGCTCGGATGACCCTTCGAAGCGTATTTTGTGCGTAACGTAGATAAAAATGTAGGTCGGATTTCACCGGCCCCGATTCATTGAGTGTGTTGCCACAGGGTCGGCGGTGAAGTAAATAAATACACGTGGTTACGAACTTCAAACACAAAATTACTTTTGTGCGCAAAATCCACGCGGAAATAAATTTTTTTGGGCAAAGATTGTGACGGTTGCGCAATTTTTGCGAATTTCGTCAAAGTTGTGAAACTACTATGTAATTTCTGTATTGTTCTCACAAAGTATATATTAAGATAATAAAAATAAACTCAGATAAGAAAAGTCGTAGACGGTAAAGGCAAAAGGCCATTGGTGTGCCTGGATGTTAATCTAAATTTTTAATGTAAAAAGCACTTTTGCATCCTTTCTGGTTAAACCTAATAATTTTTCTTGCGTATTGTGCACACTTAAGCATTATAAAATTTGTCCTGCATCATTGCGCAGTTACATTTTTTTCATTTGTATGGTATAGTTTGAAAATCCGCTTATCAGACAAATTAGTTACCAATATCATAGAGGAATTATATAAAATAATTGGTCTATGCTATATATATATTAATTAACAATAACGCATGTGTCGGTACAGTCGTTATAAAATCTGTTCGGTTTAAAAACGTGCGGAAAGTGAAAATCGATATGGTGGCCGGCAGACGGGGTAATGGGGATTTTCGGGGTGCGCCAAATGCAATAAATTTTCACTTTTTTCCCAAAACTTTTGGTCGATTAATTTATCTTGCTACTAAACATTTAAAACGAAGTATGTTTTTTCTCTATTTCAATAATATTATATCTATTTCAACGCCTTGCAAAATATTGCATTGAAAAAAACTGGTATATTAATATGTTTTTAAATAAGTAATTAAATATTTAAAATCTTCCCTTTCATGTTATAAAGATTCTTATTAATTCCTCGTATACGAATTCACCTGTGCCACATTGGTCTAAAAACATTTACCCTAGTGTAAACAATTTTTAATATTTTTTTAATAAGAAATCAGTATGATAAACCAAGCTCATATAAAAAAAATAACCAAGCGAAAGGCTGAACGGAGTTTTAATATCCAAAACTTTGAAATATATTTTACATGGAAAACCCTTACCATAACACAATTTGCAGCGCAATTTAGGCGGGAAAATTCGTGATATATTGAATAATTAATTGTACATGGCCCATAAAGCACGTTGGCCGTATATTACGGTACATTTTGCAATACAGTCTTTTATGAGAAACGTAAATTTTAATTTCGTTTCGACGTCGCTCTAATTGAGTTTACGAGCGTCTTAAATTAGCTGGAACAATTGTTTTTTTTAATACAATGGAAATACGTTTTAGAATCCTAAATGTGAAACTTTTGTTTGAACCAAAAACGATATACGGTGCGCACAATCCTTTTATGATAATAATGATATAGCGAGAGAAAGTCCTTTTGATATTGATGACGTTTGTTGCTTGAACTGATATGTTAGAATGATATGAGTACGCGCGGAGTGATTGATCGAATGAAATGAATTGATTGCTAACAATAATATCGAAATTGTTTGAAAAATCGTTTATCGCGCTGAAATCTAACATTTTTCAGAAATAAAATGTATCCAATGTCCTTACTCGGGACTCAAAGTGTACCCGTGCCAAATTTTAGGTCGAAATCGGTTCAGCCGTTTCAGTGTGAAGAGTTCACAGACTGACAGACGGACAGACACACTTTCGCATTTATACTATAATCTTTTAATTTTTAATATTAGTATGTAGGTATGTATTGTCCCTGGATGTTTTGCCGACGGCTAGCCACCTTATTTAAAAAATATAAATATGATTTTTGAAAACTGAAATCGGACTACGGAATAACCATTACAAAGTAAATACATCTTCACTACAAACTGATGAAGGACGATACAATCTGCAGTTCATAAATCAGTAACTAACAATGCTAACTACAAATATAATAATTGAAATTTTTAACCCAATAAGATGATGACGATGGCCACAACTTCTTGTAAATTTTTCCTGGTTAAAAATTACTCTATGTCCTTAGTCATTCCCTTGGGACTTAGAGTATCTTCATACCAAATTTCAGCAAATTCCGTTCTGTGGTTTAGACGTAAAGAGGTAACGGACATACAGACAGATAGTAGATATTATTATGGATATCAAAATGAGAGTCGTATAATCTAACGAGACACTTCCCCACAATCTGATAGTCCGTGGGAGGGCGGCGTGCGGCGGCAGACCGCGTGGCGACCACTTACGTGTTACATAACGTAAATATAACGTAATGCCCGTACACAACCCGTGATAGTGAGAATCTTGTTATACGGCAACATATGTTCAACAAATAAACGATTCATTTAGTGTTTGTGGGTTGGATGCAGTTTGTAGAGAATGTAGAGACGCTCTTTGAAATTTATTGTAAACTAGCTGTGCCCCGCGATCCTACCCGCGTAAGACGTAGCCTAGATGTTCATCTAGAATATCAGCTAGCTCAATGCAAAATTTTGTCGTTAAGCGTGGAAAAGTAACAAACATACACATAAACTCACAAAAAAATAATAGTAGGATAGTAGGACTAGCTTGCGTAGAATTTCCTATTTGGTGGTGATATTTTAAGAGCCTTTTCTTAGCAAAGTATGGATTATCAAATTATTTTTATTATTATAAGATCATCCAGTGAACTTTATTTATAATACTTCTAATTTATAAGTCCTAACCTTTTAAGAAAAAAAAATCCAAATTGGCTTAGCCGTTCTCGAGTTATAGAAAGATTAAGAAACTTTAGAATACAAATTTGTGCTGACAGATTTCTTACTTCATTATAACTATATTTTGTCTATTATAATGTTGCACTTTTACAAAATCTATAGACGTTAGAGTATTTACAAAATAATGATTCCACTTTAATTATGTCACATTGCAATTTATATTATAATTACTTGGATATACTCGATGATTGGCAATCAAAAAGCCAAGCTATTAACATAAGTAGACCCTGCGCTGCTCATACAGATGGTAATAACCGTATGTCACATGAACATAACAAACCAGTTGCCACGTAGGATTGAATTGCTTAAGCAAAAAAATTTCTCTGGCTATTTAGGTGGAGAACGTGAAGTACATATGTGTTTTAAGTAAATAAATAAATAGATAAAAAAATATAATAATTTTATGTGTTTTTGTCAAAAATTTTATCTGTTTGTGAGTCGGAAATTTAAGTAAATTTATATTATAATATAGGATTCTTTTTATTCCGATTTTAAATGCCCCCGTGGCATAATTAATTTTATTGCTAGCGAAGCCGTAGGTAAATACTAGTTACATAATATACGTTTGTGATAACATTTCTAGGATAGGTTATCAAAGCTGTAAGCTTTCTTAAACTTTTAACAAACTAACCGCCATATACCCTTCTGAAGAATTTTCCGTTTATTTTGGGTGTGGGGTTTATTGAACTGCGTGTTTACAAACAGACCTAAGTGGTTACCCGGGGCGAACCCTCGGGAGTCGGCCTTGAACTTGGTGCGTGACGCTCCGACACGGTGACACCTCACATGGGACTCCCGGCAAATAGTCACTCGACCCGGATATTCTGCGATTTTATTCCGGGTCTTTGAGACGAAATCTTTTTATGTATGGATGTTTTTATAGGTTTACACTGTTGCGGGAAATTTTATATTGTACTTAAATATGAAAGTGTGTCTGCCTGTATAATTTTGCTGAAATTTGGTATGGATATGCTTTGGGTCCCGGGAAAGGACATAGGGTACTTTTTATCCCAGTATTTTAAGATTCCGCGGGATAAACAAATTTTGGCGCAACGGAGTAGTGTAGTAAGTAAATATATTTTTAACTTCTGAAACTAACGCTAATGGATTTCTTTTTCTTATCATGGACTTAAAATCACCACAAATTACCAAATACGTTTATTTACTGATATGTACTTTGAAGATTTTGATCTTGGTCACCAATATCGGTGTCAGAAATGAATTATTTATCATGCTAGGTTCTTTCCAAATAAGACATTTTCTGCACACTACACTTTCGCACAGTAAAACTCTGGAATGAACTATCACTAGCAGTATTTACGATACGACCTGCAAACCTTCAAAAAGCGAGCGTATTCCCTCTTAAAAGGCCGACAACGCAATTGCAACTCTTCTGATGTCGCTAATGTCTATGGGCGGCGGTAGCTGCTTCCCATCAGGTAATCCGTTCGTTCGTTTGCCCCCTTATTTTATAAAAAACATTGCAAATCGCGTCCCATCACATTTTGGTATAACTAACCTTTATATACGGGACCATACGAAATACACATGCGTAGTGCGAGCCCATGTGTCAATCGTTCATTACGACCGGGACACGCCCGGGTATAATTTAATCCGGCCGGTAAACAGGGTCAATGTTACTATATCCGGATTGTCCGGAACGAGGTCAACGCCCTCACGCATGTTCACTTTTATTCCAATTAAAATGATTGTTTACATGTATATATAGAAATTTAATTGAATAACTAGGACCAATATTAAAATCTTTTCTAAGAATATAAAGCTGAAGAGTTTGTTCGTGTGTTTGACCACGCTAATCTCAGGATCTAGGCCGGAGTTGGAAATTATTTTTGTATTGGTTAGTCCATTTACGCCACGACCAATAGAAACCGAGCAGTAATCAAAAAATGTAAAAATCGGATCGTTTAGTAAGTGTCACGCAGACGTAGTCGCGGGTAACAGCTAGTAGAACAGAAAATCCTTTATCTTCACAAATTTAACAAAATGCTGAAGTGTCATACAAAAAAAAGAAATTTTACTACTAGGCGCTTATAAAACTTAAAGCGGTATTTTCAAGACAACCTTCAAAAATAAAAATGTTTTTAAAATCTAAGTAATATTTTACTTTTACACAATAGTGTTTGCAATGTTTTATTCGTATAATTATTCGTATGTGATGTTTAATTGCTAGTCATAGTCTTTTTCAGAAAATAAGTTTTTTAAACTGCATAAATCAAAAACTTTTTCAATGTCTGTAACAAGAAATTGATTACAAAAATATTATTCGCTAGCTATTAACGGAGGCTTCACTTGCATTAAAAATTATTTTCTTGCTGGTTTCCATTCCCTGGGGTTAAAAAGGGGATTAAATGAGTTGAATTTCAATATCCTTTCCTACCTGAGCCCTACGTCATACTCCTGCGTGCCAAATTCCACCCCCATCTATTCAGTGGTTTAGGCTGAGCGTTCATAAATCATTATGTAAGTCATTCTATCGGTTATTAGATCTACAGTGTTGTTTTTATAATTATTAGTTTTTCGTCAAATTATTGCAAGGACTTTATAAGCGTTGAAATCTTTTACTTACAGGTTTTGTTTCTTTATAAAATAATACATAATTTTCAATATGAAAATATAATCATATAAGTACATACGTGATTTTGTTATGCTCGAGGATTTTGTTATTTTTAAAAGTTGGTACAAGCATATCCGGTTTGCTGTACATATTTGCTCGGGTCGATTATATACCGACATCCGGTCAGGCCTTATTTACTTATTGGTAACTTTTCTATATAAAAAACACGAACCATAAAAATTAAATAAGTGTCACACCATTTTATATTTATTGGAAAATAATGAAATAAAATATAAAAAGATTGAGGTATTTTAATACCTTGGTATAGCAAAACTGTTACCAACATTGGTTTTGTTTATAGAACACAAAATTTAATGTCTAAGAATAATAATATGGTTATTATGTTTTTTAAGTATAGTAACTAATTTATGTTTTCATTTGTTTCCAGGTCCTGCAAGACATCAAGGTAAATATCCTCAAACATTACTTATTCCTACTTTTCATTAATTTTTTTCCTTTCGTTTTCGTTCCTTGAAAAAAAAACTTTTCATTTGGTTTTATTTTTTTTTAATTTGCTGATTACTAAGAATAATTTTTTTATGCATTTTGTGCGACAACAAACGTTTTTTTCCTCTTAATTTATAATATCGCAATGTAAGATTTTTTTCTTTGTAACATTCAAAACACTAGCTCTAGCTAGCTGTGCAAATGATTACCAATAATAAACATAATCATACCCTACTTCTATCATTTTCCATCTAATTTACTTTAATAGCAATCCGATACGACTCGATACATTGAAGTGGCTGGAGCAATATTTTTAATCCACGCAGGTACAATTTCAAATATTATTTTTATGTGGACATCATTTTTAAAACCTATCTCATTTATAAAAAAAAAAGTTTTTATATATTCTATAACAAATTTAAATTATCAGATTCATAGTCAAAGGCTTATTAAAATCCTGTACTCTCTATATTTTCATCATTCCGCATCTATATATTCCTCAAAAGATCCAGTAGATTGTCATCTCATACAATACAAACATACAAACAAAAAATATAAAAAGTGCAGTACATCGTTATTCCGGACGGAGCGGATCGGGAGCCACTTTAATTTAGGTTTAAATATTGTCACTAGAAATGGCAGTTGACCTTTCAAATCACCCGGCAAAAAAATATAAGTTTCGTACACAAAATAAGACACATCACGTCCGCAAAGGTTCAATACAGGGTGGGTCGGCGGTCGATGTGTCGTCGACCTCGGGTAGTTCCCGACTCATCTCCTGACCCCACGACACCCGTGGGGGTCACCCCCCAGCCCCCAAAATTCCCTCCCACTTATTTATATATTTATCGCAATATGAGGATACGAAGGGCAATTAAAGTTTAATTAGCATTTTTTTGGTGTGTGTTAAAATAAAAATAATTTCTTGATTGCTTAGTTCAAATCATATGTAATCAGCTTGCGCTTGCGGTATCGCTCGCGTAAAAATTCTAACATCGCGTTAAAAACCACCCAATATTATAGTAAGCCTCGTTTAGAAACATAATATAAGGTTTTTCAAAGCCAAAAATTAAATGTTACTGGTGTATACCGAAAATCAAGACAACTGGTTGCTTCGTTTGAGCCTAAAATATAAAGAAACAAACATCGGCACTTCTCCATTTATAATATTAACACAGTAGACAATCATAGAGTATGCCGACTTCAAACAAACAATATCATCGCGAGTACTTCTGTGAGCGGACCTCGAATTCCAATACTATGGAATGTCCCACCCGAGTGCTGGCGGGTATTTCTAAGTATGACATTTTCATAAACACCATTTTAAAAACTAATTTTTCAAAATTTCATTGTGACAATTTTGATCGCGTGTGCCCAAATATACGAAAACGAGATAAGCTCATTTTCACATGCACGCGTTTGCCGTGTCCGGCCGCAAAGTATTACTGGTCTAATTCCTCTATGATATTACCAACTAAAGAGTTTTCACGCAGCAATAGTCCGGTGACCGTGTGTCGCCCGTGTTTACATACTATAAACACCGGCGACCGTCTTAGCAATATGTGGACTTGTATAGACACTTCCTCATGAACACGGGCGCAACACTTCGCTGCCGATGCTGAAAGGTGATTGGTGATTTTTTTGTATAAATTGCCCTATTATTTAGAAATATGATAATAACCTCATTTCTCCATTGTTAGATAAATAGTGAATAGACCGATAAAGTTTTAAATATATATCTGTATTGATCTTTTCGTTGCCCGCGACTCCCCCGTGCTATGACAGTATTAAAAAAAACAAAGAATGATATTTTATTGAAATTCAATGGAATCTGCTGTTTTTTTTTTAAATTCCATTTTTAATAAACTATAGTAATTTTTCATGTGCAACTATAGTAAGTTTATATCCAAATATAGAAAATTAAAAAATGATGTATGTATACAAAAAATGAAATTATTACTTAATATATGCATTACGTATACATAATTAAAATGTATACATAATGCATATATTAAGTAATAATTTCATGTTTTGTTACTAACAACCCTAGTAACGAGTTTTGTCGTATTATCAAACGTATGAATTTGAACGTCTCTTCTGAGATGGTCTACTGCAGTAGTTTCATTTACTGTGATATCAATATGGATTTTTTAAAATATTCATTTTTTTGTCAGAAATACGACTTGACTTTAGATTGACTTTTGAGATATCGATCATATCTTTAAGGTTTTTTTTCGATTTTTCTCAGGTGATGTGTTTTTAGTCACTTTATGCCCTTTTCTTTTTGCTATATTCCGTTTGTCTTTTATATGTCTTTTGTAGGTCCTACTACAATAACTGCAAAATGCTCTATTTTTCTAATAAGATTATCCTACCTGTAGAGTAATATATTTTTACTGGGTCAAGTAATTTTTTATGCGTTAACGCTCTTACGAGCAACCTATAAAAAGAATAAAAATATGTCTGGTGCGGGCGTCATGTCAATTAATACTTTACCGTTATAACAATAGAGTCCAGAGTTAATTGATGTTATGTTGGATCGGCTATCCCCTTCTATCGTATAGCGGTGTCCCGCTCACGTGACAATCGCCCTCTATTTACAAAATACTGAAGTCGGCGACGTTGCCTGTCCGGCTGCGCCTGCGCATGTGACGTCATCGCATCCATCTCTTTCCTCATTTTTGCTCCTCGGAACTTGAGGTAATAATTCCTCTTTTTTATAGATAAGCTTCAATCACTTTGACGTTTATCCTCTTTTGAGTTTAGTGAATGTAAATTTCGGATATGATAAAACCTATTTATCATTATTTTTACTATCATGCGTTTTGAAGCAAGTACTACAGGTACTTACAATAAGGTTATGACTACAGTTATGTTAAACAAAGGAAGACAGTAATATGGAAGGGTAATATTATTACAGATAGTTTATAAATGAACAATAGATTACATCAGCTGTGTTTGTATAACATTCTCTTTGATTAAACTCCTAAATAGACATAACCTGTGATGTTTATTGTTTAAATATTATACAATAACGATTTTGCTGAAAATTGATAAAGAATATACTTTTGACTCGGGACTCAAAAGACATAAATATCGATATTTATGACCTTTGAGTCCCCAGTCAAAAGTATCTTCTTTATCAATTTTTAGCAAATTCCGTTCAACGGTTTGGGTATGAAGAAGTAACAGACACATTTTCGCATTAACCATTTTAGTATGGATACGTTGTTATAATAGTTATATTAAAATCATAGTCTGGGCCCCACAGTGTACCGGAAACAATCAATTCTGTTCTATTACGTCTAAACGAGGAAGGTTAAGAGGTTTAATAGGACCACAATAGATAACCTTCATAATACATACCTGATGTGACGGACGGTCGCAAAACGCTGATTTTTCGTCAATAATTGACATAATAGTCATATTTTTTGTATCTGGGGGCACGGTAGTGGCCCCGCCAAGATTTCTTTTATACTTCCTTATGTGGGCCTAGCAGTTAGAAATTAACAAGTGTATCGCCAGTATTATAAGTCTGCACTTAATACTAAGAGCGTGATCTAAAAATTTTGAGACGCTGTTTTTAGTCATAAAGTGATTTTCTATCTATACATATAATAAAACAGTAAAATTGGAGTATCTGTACATTAAATATTTTTATAAAATAATGAATGTAGAGATGGCAAGCAAGAGAAATAGAACACATAACGTCAAAAAAGTTGTCTGTTTGTCTGTTCATCTGTTTGTACGCGCTAATCTCAGGAAGTACTGGACGGATTTGGATAAATCTTTTTTGTTTAATAGCTTTTAGGTCTGGGCAGCATATAGGATATTTTTTATCCCGGGAAAATGTACGGTTCCCGCGTGATATACAAATTTTTGCACAACGAAGTTGCGGGCACCAACTCTGCTCTTAAGTACTAAGCGCTGACAATTAATACGGACCTAAAATGGTAGAAGACACCCTAGTGTCTTCAAAATTAGAGACATTAACATCATGATTCTTAAACCACGTGTTGCCATACACAAAGTTTAGAGTATCAATTCAAATGTCTTTATAGAACACGACAGACAGTGCCCTACATAGAGCTTATAATACTTCGCAATAAGTTATATTAGAAAGTCTGTCTCTGTAACAATTGACTTTCAGTATGTATTTTCTCTTCCCATTTACATTTAAACAATACATAGTGCTATTTCTCTTCGTCACTACAAATCGCTAAGTCATAATTTAGTAAAGTTTTGTACAATCAGAGAATTTGAAACCGATACCGAACGTGGATCTAAGAAATTTGGTTATGTCAAACCCAGATCACGACGGAATTGACATATTCCGACCAAACGGCCTAGGTCTGTCAACTGGCTATCTTTCAATTTCCCCATTATACAGAGCAGTATTAAGAAATAATATCTCTACAAGGATATGCAAGAACATGTGCAGTTCGATTAAATCTGTTATCCTTTATTCTACCTAGGGGCACAATAAACTTCATGAAAATCAACCCAATAGTTTCGGAGTCCGTTTCTTATTAGATACTTGTAGTACCTGGAAAGGACAAAGGATCATCTAATATATAAAATTCTCGTGTCACAGTTTTCGTTGCCATACTCCTCCGAAACGGCTTGACCGATTTTGGTGAAATTTTTTGTGCTATCCGGTATCCATGAGAATCGGCCAAAATCTATTTTTCATCCCCCTAAATTATTTATATGGCAAAACAACGTTTGCCGGATCAGCTAGTTTTTATATAGAAAACTATATGATGCCCGCAACTCCGCTGCGGAAAAATTCGTTTAACGCGCGGGTTTAACCGTAAATTTTTTCGCGATAAAAAGTAGCCTATGTCGTAACGGTTTGAGCGTGAAGAGGTAAATGACAAAGAGACAGACACACATTCGCATTTATAATATTTGTATGGATAATGGAAGTACGGATGTAAAAGGTTTAAAAATAAACCAAACCCTTTTAAAAAGCTTAAATAAACATATTTATAGAAAAAAAAACAAAATATATTTAAACATATATAATAATACATAAGGTCTAATTTTACATATTACATTTACATACTAATAATACGATAAAGCAAATAAAACACAATATATAATTTAATATAAATTATTAATTTCAAAATAAAATATCAAGCAAGCAATCAGCAATCTCGGATAATGTAAGTATATAGTGAAATAATTGAAGACCTCTGTGGCTCAGTTGGAAAGATCTTTGGTAGCTCAAGCTCGAATTTCTAAAAGCTCAAGGGTTCGAATCCCGCCGACGGAACAAAAAAAGTTTTTTAATGTTCCGGGGTCTTCGATGTGTATTGATATATGTATCATATAATAAAAATCTTACATATGTGTATAGTATAAAAAGTATTATATAAATTTCCGTTGTCTGGTACCCGTAACACAAGTCCTTCGGATTAATTATAGAAATTCTTGAAATCGATTCTGTAGCTTTGGAGATTACGCGCCACAAACATACATAGAAACAAGTACCTATTTATACAATTAGTACTGATTTGTACACGACTAAATCGTGTCTAGTTGTATGTCACCAACATTCCCCCGCCTCGCGCAGGAATATCTTGCCAACGTGGTCCAACACATGTGCTCTAGGGCTGCTAAATAACAAAATTCCAAAATCACACTTGCAGTTGTCTGTCCCTCTATACCAAAACCACCGATGTAATTCAACAGTAAATTCAAAGTATCCGCAGAGTTAGCCCCGGGAAATGACAAAAGATTTACAAGGAATTCTTCTCCTAGGCAATTTAAGATTAGGGCGGATAACAGCTGACGTTTGAAATGTAATATTTTTTTTAGCAACCATCCTTTACAATATAACGAAGTCTTGATTTTCGTTATTAATATGATCATTACTTGTAAAGTCCTAAATAGAGTCAGCCCTATTTTGGTGTTCCTATTTTTTTCTAGTAGTGGTAGCCCTTGTTCTAATGTCTTTTTACTTTTATTGTAAACCAGACTTCAATAGTTTAATGTAGATAACACGCAACTTGGATCCGTTATCGTTCATCAATTTAAATTTAACTTGATTAAAAATTAACAGAGGCATTCTGAATAACTGATAACACAATAAATAAAATATACTATAGGAATAAGTTTCAGCTCACACTTGGCTAGTATTATTTGGAAGATTGAAAACTATATTTACCCTTTGTTATTTTACTATTGTGTTTCGTGGTTTGTTGTTTTTGGCGTGAGTGTGCACAGAATGGGAACACTGAGCTACTTTTATTGACAGTTGAAAAGCAAAGAATTTAGCTTACTGGTTTACTTTTTTTATTAACTGAAAATATTACATAACTTCTTTCATGGAGAAAACCTCGAGCAAGCAACCGACTCGTACTTGGCCGGTTTTATAATATTATCCCACCCTTGCGGAATTTTGTTTGTAAACGATTACTTTATGTAATCTTTGCCATAACAATTATTACAAAGTGATTAATTACACTATATTTAGATTACAACAATTATTAAACTATTAGTAATTTATTTATAGAGATATTAGGATACCAACTCTGGTCTAAGAGCCTTTCCGTCTAAGACACAGTTAAGCTACGAGCTAGGTAAGATCTATATTGTGCATATATTTTCTTAAACAGATATACAATATCAATGACTTAAAAGTACGCGTATTTTCCTGAAACGGAAGTACTATACAACCGGCTGCCCCAAACTGCCCCTGTAAGCCGTGGGCACGTTTGCATACATTAGCCGTTTCGCTAGCCTATTACCGGCGAGAGCTTCTCAAATTACCATCACATTTTCGCCACTTTTCACCTAAATTAAAATACGCCTTAAAAACTGGTAAAATTTCCATACTTGTATTACAAATGGGAATGTTTGTTTGTTTGTTTGAGATTCAATCACTCCGAAGCATAGATTTAGAACAAAGGATGGAGACCTTCTCAGCATCTCCCTAAGGTTGGCTGGTAGAGAATGCCACAAGGCATTAAGCCCGCCTTTGTAAATATTTGCATAAAGTGTTTAAATAAATAAATAAATCATGTTCCTAAAGGAGGGATACAAGAATATTTGTATTTTTTTACGTTATACTCGTATTTGAATTTCACGCGAGCGCGGGCAAAGGTTGATCATTGAATTACAGCAATGAATTCAGTGTCAAATACTTTTTTTTATTATGTTAAGTTCTCAAGATTTTTGTTAATTTCATTATAGAACTATTTTCTTGTGAAAAAAGTTCTTACGAGCGATGCTTACGTAATATCTTATTGTAGGTTGACCCAATTATAGTAATAACCTTCGAGGATGATTCTTGGAGAAATATTTTAATTAAGCTTTTAAGATATATTTCAACCTATTACACCTAACCAAAAAGAAAGATACTTATTTTTGGCTCTCCATATTATAGGTACAAATAGTATCAATCTCAGTGTCTAAATACTTTTATAAGTTACTTTGAATGAGACTTGTCAATAAATCATTTTAGAGTTAGGGTTTCTTACACCGCTACACAGATAGTCATATATTTATTAGGCAGGTACAACTTTAGTTGACAAATTTTGTATGGAGAATCTGTCAAAAATGTTGTGGATAGAAACTTTTACAGTAAGCAGTGAAACATGCTCTTAATGAAGTTAAGGTTTAAAATACGATTAATTTTTATAAACTTGCAGTTGTCAAAATTTTTGATAAGGTAAAACTGTATGTAGAAAGTAAGTCTATTAATAGAAGAAGAAAACAACAAATTTAATGGTAATCCGTAACATAATGAATCAAAACAAATTTTGCAAAAGGTTTAATAAACAAATGAAATAAACAAATGTTTCTTTCGTGCTACTCTAACTCTGAACTTCGTTGCTTTGGTGTTTATCGCGGTCTCTTTACTACCAGGCATCGCTGTAGTGATGATTAATTATGAGGAAGTAGATAACTGATAAAATTTATCTAAATGGGTCAGGGCGGTTTTTGGTACTGATAGACTGAAACTCGGCCTAAAACTTACTATTGATTCAAATTTCATAGGCACACGAGAACTATTAGTACAGTTACCGAACATATTTTATAGTTAATTTTTTGAAAAAACTGTAGTAACACAATTTTAACCAAATCCATTCCGTAGTTTCGGAGGAGAGAGAGAGATTGAGTACTTAAAAATTACTTTTACAATATTGTAGTGAGGTTTTCTTATCAATGATATCTTAATATTATATTGTTATACTAATAGTCTGGATATTGATTGTGACATTTCTAAGATCAAACTGAAATGAAATGGAACTTTTCATCTATGTCGGCCATAAATGTACGTTTTCCGTGTGAGTTTTCCGAATTAGTTTTCAGCATTCGGGTCACAGAAAACTAGCGTGAAACGGCGTTGTGCTGTAATTCGTTTTTGGCAGTTGCTTTCCATCAGGCTACCCGTCAGCTCGTTTTCCCACTAAATATAAAAAAATAATGTATTGAATGTAGAATTCGTCCCGTTCTGTCGGCTAGCTTTGACAAACCGCGACCAATTTACTTATATATTAACCGTAATTTGGCTGTTTCAGCTTCCCCGATTAAACAACTCAAATATTTATTAACGTTTGTATATACATTGCCGAATGCGATAAACATTCTTACATGAAATGGACAATGCAAAATAAATCATATTGATGTACACGAAAACAAATTCAGATAGATCGTCACACAAATAGTGAGTTTATACCTTCTGGTCGTGTGCCAAAGATCAAAAACGACCTTGGACGATGAGGTAAATCACACTAGGTTCGTGACTTTAACTCCCTGTTATTCTTGGACATGTTTTGTCGATAAATTTTAAGTCGATATCGATTACATTGAGTTGTATCAGGAAAGTTGATTTATAGCCAGATCGAAGACCTAAGTGATTTGGTCGCGTCAAGCCAAACCCAGCCGCTACATGAAGTTTGCATATTCCGACCAAATGACGTAGGTCCGATACTCGACTAGGAATCAGTTTTTTCGATGGCACTAGCCTCTTTTGGTACGGTATGATGAAAATAATTCTTAAAATGTTACCATTAAATCTTGCACTCGACTTTTTACTCGAATTAATAGAATCTTAGAGTTTTTTTCATAAGTGAAAATATTCTATACGTTATCCTAAGAATTTTTGAATTCATTCATTAGTACAAGTAGTAATCAAAATATGTTGTAAAATCAGGATAATTTTATAAAGTTTCACGCGGACGTAGACTCAAGCAACCATTGGGAAGATGCGTGTAAAACAAAATTTATTGAATGCAAATTATTATGATAGTAGGCTAAAAGATACATAATGACAAATCTCTGAATTCTGTTGGAAAATAAGTAATATATTAACCATTTAAGTTTTCTACCCATCTCTTTCACTCAAAACGTTGATTTAGTATGAACTTTATATGCAGCTTATAGATTTTAAAGTCACAATCAATATCGGATTTCTCTTTCTAACTGACTACCTTAAAGGCTTGTAACTTTGTTGTTTTAAATTTTAACAAAAAACTGATTGGACTACATCGTTTTTCAATAACGATGATTTATTTAAAGAAAGAAAAAAATCATGTATATTTTTTTATATATTCGAAATATATTTTTTTGTTATATCCGAAATTCCCATGGTTGTTTCAACGGTTAACAATTTCTTCTAAACTATTTTCGTCCAATCATGGTAGCGGAACCGGGGCATGTCTCCGAAACCCAAACTTGGCAAAATCCGGAACCCACCCGGAACCTCGTAACGTCATATTTCATGTGACAGAGCCAATTAAAATTAGAGGCGCAAAGTTCCACAAAGCCAAGTTTGCGGACAAGTTGGTTAAGAAAGACCTTTGTCGGTAATGGGCGGCCTTTGTTCGAGGCCTGAATTTGGGTTATTGTTTATTGTGTACACGCCTTTATATCTCAACTTGTTATTTAGTTTGCACGCTAGCTTCTGTGTGTTTCCATTGTCTAGCAGTAGCTTTAAAACATCCATACTTATACGACCTACACTTTGACGACCTCTGTGGCGCAGTGGTTGAGCGCTTTGGTAGCTCAAGCCGGGGGTCGCGGGTCGCCGACGGAACAAAAAAATTTGCACTGTTCCTGTGTCATGGATATATATTAAATATGTGTATAGTATAAAAGTATTAAATATATTTCCGTTGTCTGGTACGTGTAACACAAGTTCTTTGGGTAATTACCACGGCGTCCATAGATATAAAAAACAATATACGTAGGGCCTGTTTCACCGCGTACTGATAAGTTCCGAATAGTCTATCCACAACCTTTTTTGACAGATGTTGTAGGGAGAATGTGTCAAAAAAGTTTTGGATAGCTTATCAGAAACTTTATCACTAAGCGGCAAAACATACCCAGGTTCCCTCGCGATAAACGAATTTCGGCGCAACAGAGTATAGTTGCGAACAAATATGAAAGTGAAAAAACACTATTCACAAGCCTGTGGGCCTCTGATTCACTTCCTAATAAGTTTCAGATAGGCTAACAATAACTTACTTGACATAATTTCAATCTGACAGATAATTTGTGGTGCAACAGACTCCTAGATTTCTGAATCGTCAAATCATTTTTAACCGACTTCCAAAAACGAGGAGGTTATTATGTTCGGCTGTGGATATATATATTTTTTTTTATTTTTTTTTTATGTATGTTCAACCATAGCTCCGCCGTTTGTGAACCGATTTTCAAAATTTTTGCTTT
>JAOTAV010000029.1:136193-152092 GCA_026546445.1 Cyclargus thomasi | reverse complement strand
TACTTTTTAGTTTGTTTTGTACTATTTTAGTTTTTTCCTTTGGAAGTCGGTTTAAATTTTTTGTTAAAAAATAATTCAACTTCTAAAGGTAGCAAATCATTAAAAATCAAAATGCACATTCACCCGCCTACAAATGATTAAAACTCGAACAAAAACATCCTACTATTACAATGCAATATCGTAATAAGATATCTATAGTAAAACGCCTTGTATGTTTGTCCATTCTAGCGGCAAATCTGGCAGCTGTAAGAGGTTTTGTGAATAAACCAGCATAGAAGTAAATATTATCCAATTATAATCCATGACGTTTTTTGTTGTGAGAATACTTATAAAAAATATTTGTAAAGTTAGAAATTATATTAAGGGTAAAATAACAATTTGGTCGGAAAGGACTATCAACGTAAAGTGAGCTTTAGCAAACAGTTTAAATAATTTTTTTGGAAATTTTATAAGTTATACAATATGATAAAGAAACATGATGCTAGAACGGACGATTATATATTTTTTTGCCCTTTTTCATTCTCATAATTTATTATTTTTATTTCACTTTAGTTCTTAGCCGCTGGTGTGTCCCCTGCACCAGCTGCTAGAGAAATTGGTAGTTGTATCTATTGCTATCTCTAACCACAAGCCGGTGAGGCCGCAGATCGCGATAACTGCATCCTGTATTGAAAAACCCTGAGAGAACAGAAAATCCACGTTGCGTTTCCACTGATTCCTTCTCCAAAACTATATCGATTTGAGTATTTTTTCATAAAAAATTAAAAGAAAGAAAGGCTTGAGCTTGAGGGACACCCGTATGTTTTCCCTTTTTTATATAATTTAGCCAAATTCGTTTTCTGTAAGGAGTTAGGACAATGCAAGATGATTACTTGATTGTCTGAAAAATAAGATTATCGATGCGTTACATAGGTATGTAAAAAGTTGGTCCCTCGCCTGATCTCCCGACAGTCGTGTCTTCGTCTCATAGGTACTGCCGGTCTTGTGTAATGCTTTACTGTGAGAAAAACACTAGATATATACAACATAAAAAAACAAAATGTCGGATTTTGACGCCAAATTTGAATATTGCGTTGTTTAAATTGCAACGGTTCCTGCTGTTTTTTGTTTTCGGACCTTAGTTTTCCTAACTTAATGGTATAATGTTCCAGAGCTACCGTGGTCGCAAACCGCTCGGAGGAGCCGTGTCCGGGTTGAGCCCTGGCATCCCCACCGCCGCGTCCCCCGCCCCCGCACCCAGCTCCAGCCCTGCAGCCGCTCCCGCCATGAAACAGGACCATCCTAGTCAGCCTATGGTACGTCTTAGTTATCTACATATAATGATTAAAGTTGCTTAAAGGCAACAGTGCATATACGTCGTTTGCCCACTGCACGTGCACGTGCACCGTCAACGAGATTATTTCGGCCCGATGAAATGCCACTGTATGATATAGGCGACAAGTTTCATTTTGCTCTACGCCACTTCAAGGAAGCCGCGTCATGGGCAGCTAGACGAATGTCATTAGAAAATGAAACCTATAGCTTATATGTCTTAAAGTGGCATTTTATTTTTTATGTGTCGCGGCTGCTTGTAGCGAGGATCGGAATGTTAACTCTAGGTTACTTAAAAGCTACTACGCGATTTTCATTAAATAAAACAATACCGCGGAATTCCGGTAAAATATGACGAGAAAATAACGAACCGCCTAGTATTTTAGCGAAGTAGGAATCGTCTTTCCACAATTAAAGCCGGGCACAAACAATTCGTCGGGGTTCACTAAAAACATTTTGTGAAATTCCACGGGCAAATAAAGTGCCGCCCGCCCAACTTCCTTAATTTGTTTATCTTGCTCCATGATGTTTTTGTTGCGAACCGTACAATGTCAAAAGACGCCTCTCATAATAATTGAGTTTGTCCTTTAATTGTATTTGTTTCTTAGCGAAATTAATTTAAACCATTTTAAATTGTTTTATGCAAATCGACAAAGTTCCAAAGGATAATCTTACAAATTACCGTAACTTTTAATTAGTTTTTTTTTATTTAATGGTTTTTAATAAACTTCAGGGTTTTTTCGTATATAAATAATTGTATTTTTTTATTGTTTATAAATTATCTTAAACAAATTTGTTTCTTAATTTAACTTTATCTTATTAAGTAAGCAACAATTAAACTTTTTAATTGAACACACACGACTCATGTAAACTCATTAATAACTTATGCTTTAACAGTTAAATTTTCATAGCGGCGTAACGAAACACTCCCGACGACCGTTAACAAAGAATACAACTTCCAAGTTTCACAACTTGTTAATTTGTTCCCCGTAACGCGTTTAATATTCCATAAGTTTTTTTATTAAACGGATAAATCTTATTCCGAAGTTACATTTTAAAGAATATTAAAAACATAATGTGTAGAAACTTTTTTAATACAAGTCTACTCGGCCAGGGAGTTTTGTTATTTAATTAATGAATAACACTTTTCACGTACGTTCTCTAAATGTGGTGTATAAGGAGGGAAATTGAAACAGAGCCAGGTGACGGGCCTAAGTCATTTGGTCGGAATATTTCAATTCCATGTAAGTCGTGATCTGTCGGCTGAGTTTGACATAACCCGACCAGGTTACTTAAGTCCACGATCTGTGTTTGTTTCAACTTCGCTGATTGTACATTCTATGTACCTATCTTTTGATACTCGTCTCTGTCTCCGTCTCGTCGAAATATGTTCCGTTAATATTTTTTAACAAAACATCCACAACAAAAGGTAAGTTTACCTTCATCTCAAAAATGACAAAAATTTAGCAAACGACCTCGTCCCACGTATTTACATCAGTTTACACAAACGTGTACAATAGTCGAGGCCGTCCCTTGGCCGCGATACCATACAAACACCACGCCAGCTATAACTTTTAATGGCTTCATTAAATATTTATAAAAATACGTGTACATTGTATTCGTTTCTTCATTGCAGGCGCCGATGCCGTTCTACGCCGGAGACCCCAACCGGTTCACCACTACCTGGCAAACAGATCCATCCCAAGGTACGTCGGACAGTAATCCAATGTTTTTAAATTAAAAATATTTGTATATTGTATGTTACTTTGGTTGGTATATAATGATGTAAACAAAATCAATTTACAAAGGCATTAAAAGTTTTAAAATTCATTTTGCAGGATGGCAGAACCAATTCATCCAACAACTTCCGACTCAAACTGGGCAGACGACGCTGGATTATCAGGGTAACCACACTCCTTACGCGACGTCCCCGCACTACCAAGCCAACACAACCTACACCGTCCAAAACGTCGCCACGACTTTCGATGCCACCAACAACACGTATTATCAAGCCGGAATCCAAACGGTGCCGGCGCAGCGCCCTCCGTCCAACCGGTCGGCGGTCGGAGCCTACACCCCAGTGCCTTCTCCTCGAGCACCGCATTATACCACGGAGTACCAGCAGCAGTACGCACAAGCGACGACGCCGGGCGTCACGACGGGAACAGACTCCAGACCGTCCTCGGCCGCGTCCTACCAGAGTTCTGTCCCGACGTCGGCGGCCTCCGTTTTTACTGTCAGCCAACAGAATTTCGATCGAACAGAGTACGCGACGGAACATGCGGAAGAATATAGCAACGGAGAGAATGGAACGAGCGAAACGACGAGCGACGGCGACAGGCAAGAACAAAACGTAGCGAACAGACAGCATTCGGGAAACGCCGAGCCTGGGTACCTGCAGGGGAGCAACGGTCCGCGAGCTTCACTAGATTGTAACGGGTATCCGGGCAACTATTCGAGCGGGCAGTACGCTGAAAATGGTCAAGCTCAAAATCAAAACGATTGGCAGCAGCGTCAATGGCA
The DNA here is from genome assembly GCA_026546445.1 of Cyclargus thomasi. Lineage (NCBI taxonomy): Eukaryota > Metazoa > Arthropoda > Insecta > Lepidoptera > Lycaenidae > Cyclargus > Cyclargus thomasi. The sequence goes on along the minus strand of JAOTAV010000029.1, from coordinate 148,258 downwards.
GCACAATCAACGTCTTCAAAATCAACAACTTCAAAATCAGCAGATACAAAACCAGCAAATGCAAAATCAGCAAATACAAAATCAACAAATGCAAAACCAACAAATTCAAAATCAACAGCAAATGCAAAACCAGCAGCAAATACAAAATCAACAACAAATGCAAAATCAACAGCAGATGCAAAATCAACAGCAGCAAATGCAAAATCAGCAGCAACTTCAGAATCAACAACAAATACAAAATCAACAACAAATACAAAACCAGCAATTAAGTCAAATGCAAAACCAACAACATCAAATGCAAAATCAACAGCAACAACTACAAAACCAAATGCAAAATAGTCAAAATCAGCAAATACAAAACCAGCAGATGGAACAACAAAGACAAGATGCAGCTGAACAACAAATGTTCTCCCAATCTGACAGGGTCAATTTAAATTCAAGATTAAAGACTATGATATTAAATAAGCAAAATCATATTCGTGATGGTACGAATACACCTCCAGACAAAGGTGATCCCGGGGAAGGTCCGCCTCGTATGATAGATGGAAAAGTAGGTATATCCGTGGCGGATGACAGAAATACTACCGGTCATTTTTTATCGTATAGCCACCATCTCCGAGGTAATTACCGCTTAGGTGAACAGGTATACCCTGTCACTGGTAATTATTCACAAAACATCCAAGCTTTCAGCTCGGGTGTGTTCGGAGGTGGTGGCCACCACGTTTGGGAGGGGGGGACGGAAGTCCCGAGAAGTTTTAAACAGCAAAGCGCAACGAAAAATCTTACAAAGTCTCCTCAAAAATTACCGTCTTATGCAGATGTCAGAGGACAGTATAATGCTTATTCGAGTGTACAAAATGACGTTCAAAAATATGCTGAAGTATATAATAATGATTTAAGTTATGCTAATCAAGATAACAAAGATTTTCAATCGAAGATGCTCATCGGACCGGTTTCCGAAAATAATCAGATAAGTAAGGTAGATCGCGAAACAAATGCACAAAAAAGAGGTTCTAGTAGAGAATCCTATGATGCTAGATTTAGACACCCATCTGCGCCTTTGTTACCAAAGCTCGAAATACCAGATAGTTATCAATATGTTAAGGAACCAATTAAATCAGAGCCACACAAGAATGTCAATCAAAGTAACTATATAAAAGTAAATGAATTGCCTCAGAATCACGCATATCGAGAATATGCGAATAATGTAGTTGTTAGGTCTTTGCAAAATAACGTGTTACCACCTATATCGACCATAAAACATGAACATTTTGGGCACAGAGAATTTCCACCGACCCAAAATTTTCCCTATGAGAGAAGACAAGAACTAAATGGAACGTACGCACAAATACCTAGAATACAAGAGAGCATGGCTTTCCAGAAATATAATAAAGCTGATCAAAATACTAAAAATTTGAACATGGCGATTCCTGAGCAAAAACACACACAAAGTGATCAAAAAACGCCATTTTACATAGAGCAAATAAAGTCAGAACATTCGCCTCCAGGCCATAAAATTTACAAAAATATTCACTTTGACCCGCGCAGAAACGAGCCTTATGTGTTTGCGGGAGACGGCGGCCCAGTTACAATAAAAAATGAGGTTGGATATTCATGCTGTCGACAAGGATCGACAAAAAAACCTCCACCAGAACATCTAAGGGACGGTGCATGTCCAGGACTTCAAACTAAAGATGAAATTTTAGAGGATGATCCAGACAACGAAAAAGATCCAAAAAATTCTTCAAAGCCTTCCACACCGTTGTTAGAAAAGAGTATTAATCAATTCAATTATTCAAAGGAATATTTAGAGAATTTGGAAAAGTTAAAAAACAATACGCGAACAGAAGTACCGGATTGCAATTGTTTTCCAGCTGATAAAAACCCACCAGAGCCTGGGAGCTATTACACACATTTAGGTAAAGTAAAATGTCAAATTCTAGTAATTAAAATATTGTATTTTCATACTACAAGTACTTCATTCATAAATATATATTTACAATTACAGGAGCAGCTTCTACCTTGACGGAATTAAGGAAAGATTTTGAAACACGCACAGGTTTAAGCGGAAAAGAATTAAGAATAGAAAAGATTTGCTACACAGGAAAAGAAGGGAAAACGGCTCAAGGGTGTCCTATGGCTAAGTGGGTGAGTGTATGGATCGCAATATTTCAATTTGAATCTACCTTTTTTTTATTGTTCTCTGTGATTAAAAAAATCTATTCTACCCAAGATTTAACTAAAATGTTTGGCATTGTTAAAAATGTTCCTTACAACCTTTACAAATAAAAATATATTTATCATTTTCAGGTTATAAGGCGAGCCAGTTATGCAGAAAAAGTACTAGTGGTGGTAAAGTTTCGAAATGGTCACAAGTGCTCGACGTCTTGGATTGTCGTTTGCCTAGTCGCTTGGGAGGGAATACCACAGTCTGAGGCTGATCTTGATTACACCCTGCTATCACACAAACTGAACAGATTTGGTCTTCCGACAACTCGTCGGTGTGCAACGAATGAAAATCGAACTTGTGCTTGTCAAGGTGTGAAAAATCTATCATAACTTCCCTTTGATCTATGATTATGATATAGGTGATTAATGGCATACAGAAAAACCTACTGAACTTATTACTATTTTGTTTTTTCTAGGTCTCGATCCAGACACATGCGGCGCTTCCTACAGTTTCGGCTGCTCCTGGTCCATGTATTACAATGGATGCAAATACGCCCGTTCAAAAACTGTCCGCAAGTTTCGACTTTCGGTCAAAACAGAGGAGAGCGAAATTGAGGAGCGAATGCACATGTTGGCAACGCTGCTTAGTCCACTTTATATGAACTTGGCACCAAAATCCTTTGAGAACCAATGTCAGTTTGAAAAAGAAGCCTCTGACTGTCGGCTAGGTTTCAAGCCAGGTCGTCCTTTTTCTGGTAAGTATTGTATCAATAATCTTTTTCATTGTATTAATATGTTTACATTAAAAAATATTAAACTATCCTTTCATTTAATAGGCGTGACTGCGTGCATCGACTTCTGTGCACATGCGCACCGTGACTTGCATAATATGAACAACGGTTGTACGGCGGTAGTGACACTAGCAAGGCACCGTGCGCTTGGTCCAGCATCTGACGAGCAACTTCACGTTTTGCCGTTATACGTACTGGATGCCACGGATGAGTTCGGGTCACGCGAGGGGCAACAGGAGAAAGTGGCCAGCGGAGCCCTGCAGATCCTCGACAAGTGAGTGATGTGTATGATCTCTTTTATTTCTCTTTATAATCTCTTTATAATGTCACAAAATTTTATTACATGTCTAAGTAAAACATATATGTAGTTAAACAATGTTGCTCCGTCAAACACACAAAAGATGAATCTATATTAATATTTGGCATGTCTTATTTGCAGATATCCAATGGAAGTTCGAGTTCGATCTGTTCCATTGCAACCATGCAGACGTCACGGTAAAAAGAGAAAAGATGAAGAAAACTCCGAATCAAATAGCTCTACCGCTAATACACCCCAAGCCAGTCCAGGTGGTCAAAAGAAACCACCCACCCCTGCTCCTAAAACTCCGCAACCAACTGACGCAAGAAACATCGCCAGCCCCAGAAGTCAAAGTAGCGCATCACCTCGATCTAATACGCCTTTGTTAAATCAAGCCAATCCTGGGTCATTTCCTAATAATCCTCAATACAACTCAGCATTTATTAATCCGAATATGCACAATTCTAGCTCTGGACATATGAATCCTAATTTAGGTAATCCTGCATTATTGGACATGGCAACTATGATTGACAACTTTACTGATGCACAACTACAAAGTAATCAAATTTCCAGTACGGTTTTAGACTCTCCTTATAATTCTTACGATCAAAGCTATAATATGCATAATCAAAATGCACTATATAACCCAAATCAACTTTCTCCTATGGTGGAAGGTCAAAACCAAAATATAAACAACACGTTGCCGAGCTTTAGGCCTGGGTTGCAAAAGCAAGATGATCAGTACGAAACGTCGCAGAACAATAATCCAATGAACGATTCAAATAATCAATGGCAGGAATTTGCTAACAGTGAGATGTTTAACAATGTTGTTAAAGAGGATCCAGATTCAACGACTGCGCATCTAAATGCTATGTCTAATAACAATTACAGTCCAGATTCAAATAGAAGTGATACTAATATAGAAGGTCTAGCAAAAGTTAACCTTGAAAATGATAGGACCGTACGAGACACTGGAAATAAAGGAACAGAATATGATATACCCAACTCTCCTCGAATATCCGATATGTCTCCTAAGCTAAATAGCACACCAGAATCTCCAGCATCTTCACTCATTCCCGATTTGAGATCTCCAAATAATGACACAAATACAGGAGATGCTCGTAAACACATTTGGAAATCGCCAGATGGTAAAAATTGGGAGAATGAGAATTCTTTGTTTCGAGTTCCCAAAGCTAGGCCACCGTCGAGGTCACAGTATGTAAACCAACCAGAGGGACTTGAGAACACAACTTTTCTGAAACCATATCCTCCTTCAGAAAGACCACAACCGAATAATGGCCAAAATCAAGAAAGTAGAAATCCGTTTGACGCTAGAATAAATAATACACCACCGACATCTGTGCCATCTAATTATACTATTACCCATGATGAATTGAATCAAAGCTCAACACCAGTAAGCAGAAACGCAACGGAATTCCAAGGAAGTAATTGTCAACCGACTTCTCAACAATCATATAGTAACCAAGTTCAGGCTCAGAGCTACGGCAATTTTCCTCAAATGACGAACGCTTATTCTTTTCCGCCTAACCCTTATGTTCCTTTTAATCCGTACGAGAACTCATACAATGAATACAATAGCCTCTCGTACTATAACGCCGAGAAATACAAGAGAGAAGAGCTCATACGCAATTCTCACTGTTACAATTCGTATGGGTACCAGTACAACGCAAACTTTCCTCCGAATTTTTATCAAGGTCCAAGTCCGAATTGGTGTCAATCATCACCTAATTGGTGCATTTATCCTCCACCCTTCTCTATTCCTTACAACGCCGAGCCACCGAAGGCCGAGCCGATAGGTGAAGTCACCGGCGTCTCCGACAACTTCGAATGCTTCAAAGACAGCCAAATGGGGGGCGTCGCGATAGCGCTGGGTCACGGCAGCGTACTCTTCGAGTGCGCCAAGCATGAGATGCACTCAACGACGGCGGTGAAGAGTCCGAACCGCGTCAATCCGACTAGAATTTCCCTCGTATTCTATCAGCACCGGAACCTAAATCGACCAAAACACGGCCTCGAGGAGTGGGAGGAGAAGATGAGACTAAAAAAACTGGGCCTCAATCCGTCGACGCCGACCGGGCCTAGCGCTGTTTCACCGGCGTCCACGCCGGGGCCCGACGCGAGGCAGATACCCAACGGGGAAAAGTGGAGGAGCCCCGGGATTCCCGGCGGCTACGGCTCGCTGTCAGCGCTGGTGGAGGCGACGGCGGCGGCGCGGCGGAGCGGGCAGGTGCGCGCGCGCGCCGACACTCACACCACCACGTCGTGGACGACTCTGTTCCCTATGCAGCCGTGCACCGTGACCGGCCCCTACCAGGAGTCAGGTACCTGACGCCGGCCCGGCCCGCGCGCACGCCCCGCGCCCGCCTAGCGCCCTCTTGACCCCCCTCACCCCGGGGACGTCCCGTCTCGTAGTTCCTGAAGTGAAGTTCTCGTCTAGTCGTCGGCCGGTCCGCCGCGGGACTCGTCATCACGTGCGTCGAGATCGAGTGGAGTTCGTGTATTTTTTGACGACAAACGAGTGATCCGATAAATCAAAGATGTAATTTAAGTTTATATTTTTAGTAGTGTTTATCGCATTTCGACTAGTCTTACGTTACTGTGTTAGTATCGATCGTATTTTTAGGGCCGTAACTGTAGGGTTTTTGTATATTCTCGTGCGATGCGACGGTGATTCGAGAGTCGCGTGGCGCGCTCGCTCGACGCGCCGCCGGCGTACTGTTTGTCTGCATATTTTGTCAATTTTCTAATTAAGCGCGCGACGGACGGCGAGGACGTCTTCTAGTCGCGCGACAATGATCTCATACATTACTAACCGCGCTACGTCGGTCGGTCGTACTCGTACGCATCGTTCGGAGCAAAAGTACAAAACGTCATATACGGAGAGCGGAGACGGTCTCGTTATAGATATTCTCGTACCTTCGTCTGCTATTAGTCGTTTCGTAATAATAATTTGAATCATTCCTCCGTTTGGCATTTTATTTTTGTAATGAGTCGCAGATCGCCGAGCGCGATCGCTCTTATATTAGGTTAAGAGGTGTGTATTTTTAACTTTTTAGAATATTTAACTTATTTATATCGTATTATGTGAACCATTATGAAATTTTCTTTGTAATAATTTAGTGTTACTGTAGACGTTAATATTTAATATATTTGCTTTACGATTTGATATTGATTATTTGCGGTCGTTTTGCGCACGTTCAGCCTTCTTTAATTCCGAGTCGAGTGCCTGTAGGTCTGGCTATACGTAAATTCCTACTCGTGTCTGCGTACTCTGTCAGGTGTCGCGGTTGTACGCGGGAGAGGGCGCGCCTCGTTCGCGCGGCGATGATAAATTTTATAAATCCGCTCGTGTGAGAAGCGAAAAGTAATTACATACGTTTTATTATATAGAGTGTTTGCAAAAAATATCAGGCGCTTGAGAAGATTATAAAGTAGGCATATTATTAAAAATTGAAGGAGAGCATACTGATGAATAGTTATTAATATATAATTAGGTTAAGAAAAAAAGTTTGTTTTAAAGATTAAACTATTTGATATAGTTTATATTTTTTACGTGTACGTATTTATTATATGGTAAATTTATGGAGGCGGTGATTATTTATAGGTGATGAAGTTTTGAGAGCAAAACTTATAAAAACTAAGCAATAATAGGCATTCGCGTCTATGTACATTGTAATGTAGGAGTGAAAATAAATATTAAAAACGAATGGTGCGTAAGTCGTTGGTCTTATGGAAAATTGACAGTTAAGCTTGTACGATTATTGTCTAAAGTCAACTCTGATATTATTTTGTGTCATCGGTGAAATGCCTTAAATCTTGCCACAGCGTAGACTTGGCTCGCCCGTAGTGCATACATATCAGGAGCAACCCAGTATTATCACACGTTCATCACATATGGGACCTCTGCCCTGCCTTCATTGTAACGAACTTGTACGTATTATTGCAATGTTGCTCTGTCATTTTATATTTAAACTTAGATATTAATAAAATTTCATGAACTGGTGACATATTTCGATTGATTTAGATTTAATTTTGAAGTTTAAACGTTGCAATAATACTTTATGGGCGAGACGTCTCACATCATCAAACGAGCATCAAATTTTAGTTAAGTCGATGAGTTTGTACACCGTGTTAGTGAAACTGCGTTTATACTTTCCTAAACGAATAAATTACTGATAATGTTAAGGCTAAGTAGTTGTTCTTAAGTTTTGTAACGTTCGTATGAGGTTGTATGTATTGATATTGTCATCACACAATACCTGTGATATATCCCTAGTGCTCGGCTGCTTGTATGTATCTGTGTGTTGTGAGTCGCCGCTTCGGCTCTAAAACTTAGCCACAAACCAAAAACGACCAGTATTTTGCAAAATATTGTAACCAAAAAGTTTTGTTATGTTCATTTTATACTTTATGTACGGACGAGTGAGTTTACCGACTTTGAGAGGGTTTTTTACGTGTTTTTTAATTGAATGGCGGCCGCCGCGTTACAGTTACGACGGACCCCTGTCTTCTGCCAAAACAAAAGAATGTGTCATGTAAATAGAACTACCATTATTTATTAATACAATAATTTAAAAAGATTTATGTTTTTTATTTGTCACTCTCCCCAGTAAATTGCCACGCCATTAGTAAAAAATCAAGTTTGATATATTTACTACCTAGGAAATTAATTACTATACTCTATTCGCTGTAAGTTGGCACAACATTTCATTTAAAATGTCAAGATTTATATAAAATTTCTTGCCAAGTTATTTAGAATATACAGTAGGGCCAGTTGACAGACCCCCGGATCTCGGACCTCCGGACCGGATCATTTGGTCGGAATATTTCCATGTTTAGACGTGATCTATCACCTAAACCCAACCTAACCTAAAATGGTAGTAACATCAATACTGCAAAGGGATTGCTCTACAATTCGTTTTAGTGCATTTTGTTAAAAAAAGTTACTTCAAAACAATTTAAATTGATTGTGAAATCACTGTTTTGCATAATTGATAGCAATTTATAAGAAAAATGACAAAATGAATTACTGTTAGCAATATTGCGAATTGAACTCTCTAGGGCGGCTGGATTGACATAACAAATACTGATCGGACGCGACTTACGGAAGCGACTGACAGTCGCGATCTAGATAATATTTGTACATTGAAGTGTGCAAACTATAAGGTGTGAGTCGCGGACGTTTTGTATGGGCTGTCAGACGCGTCTGACGTCAGCCACGGATGTTTTTACATGGACTGTCAGCCGCGTCCGATCAGTTTGTTTTCAGCTTTAGATCCGCATTCTGGCTTTTCAAATTCCCAAGTAGTGCCAATGAAATTCACTGCCTTTCTAAGAGGCTGCCGCCCCCTAAGTCGCTGCTGCCATGGCCTACATCGGCTATTTGTAAATCCGGGCCTTAGTGATGATATGTTTTCGAGAAAAGTAATGCCACACACACATTACACATACACACAGACATACTGGCATCTGGCTACGGAAGTGTTGTGGGCCGTTTTTGTAGAGACCGGTATTCACTTTCTCTATTAACATACATCCATTAAGACACGTCATTTGGTACATACCTGTGCTGTACCGTTATCATATATATATTTGACGACCACTGTGGCGCAGTGGTTGAGCATCTTTGTAGGTCACGCCGGGGTGCGGGTTGGAATCCCGCCGACGAAACAAAAAAAAGTTTTTTCGATGTTGATAGGTCGTGGATGTGTATTAAATATATGTATTATATAATAAAAATCTTAAATATGTCTATAGTATAAAAGTAATCAATATATATTTTCGTTGTCTGTACCCGTAACACAAGTCCTTCAGGTACTTAACCACGGGGCCAGACGTGGTGTGCATCCATAGATATGAAGTGGAAAAAGCGAATATCTTTAAGGTTAGTTTATATACAGATAAATGAAAATGATATTAATTTGCTTGGTTTCTTTTTATATTTTCAATACTTTTAAGTTTGTATTTTGTAATATTTGGTTGATAATTTAATTTACTATAATTATGTTCTCATTATTATTAATAAATGAAAAGACCAAAAAGTAAAACGAAAATTATTAGTCCAAATTTATCAGATTTATTACCTTTTAACCTATACTAATAATGTAAAACTGAAGAGTTCGTTAATTTGAACGCGCTAATCTCAGGAACTACTGGCCGGAATTGAAAAATTCTGTTTTTGTTGGTTAGTCCATTTATCGAGGAAGGCCAAAGGATATATAACATCACGCTATGACCAATAGGAGCCAAGCAGTAATCAAAACATGATGCAAAAACGGGATAATTTATAAATTTCACGCAAGTGCAGTCGCGGGCAACAGCTAGTGTTATATATGTAAAAGTTTGTTTGGATGTTTGTTTGCCAGTCATGCCGAAATTTGACATTCCGTTAGGGTATTAGCTGACTGTAATAAATTGATACTTTCATGCTGATTGCTCCCGTGGGATAAGTCATTTGTGAATGCCTATGAAAGCCCAAAGGCTAGTTGATTAAAATCAACTCGTTGATATTGCTGGTTGACAGACTCGTGCCGATTAGCGATCAGCGAACATCACCTATTACGTAGCCTGCATTAGATTTTAACCTCTATTTTATCAAAGTAGAGTTCTCTTTTGCTAATATCTGGACTAATACTGGTTGTGTCAAAAACAATTTGCCGTGGGAGAGCTATGCTTAGGCACGAATGGACCGGCTTAACCGGAAAGATACCACGGCTTCACAGGAAACTAGCGTGAAACGGCGTTGTACTGTGTTTCGTTTAGTGAATGAGTTAACCTGCGCGGTGGCCCAACTTCCCTAATCCCCATATCCCTATTCGCTATTCCATCATAAAGGCCGGCAACGCACTTGCGACTGCGGATTTTACGAGTGTCCATGGGCGATGGTAGTTTCTTTCCATCTGGTAAACCCTCTGCTCGCTTAATATCATAAAAAAATGATAAAACTTTAATTTAAGGTTCGAATGTGTGTCGTATGTCGAGTTTGCTGTGAAAGTTGCAGCGGTTCTTCCCCCCTTTATACGCCTATTTTAACAAACTGTATACTGTAAAGGTTCCTTAAATAGCTATATAAACATAAATAAAATACGACATACATTTAGAATGATGGTTTTAATACAAGATAAAAAGGTACATGTAAAAATATACAAAACTACTATCCTTGTAAAAACCGTTATAAAATATATGTATTTCTAATAACAATTACCATTAAAATATATTACAATAGTCAATACTTATTCTAATTTAAACTGTTTTGGGATAAAATCATTTAAAATAATACTATTTTTTTTTCTTGCTTAAAAAGTTTAACAAATTTTAATTATATGTGATATAGCGGTAAAATAGCTTCATAATGGCTGCTTTATCGAGTAATAAGTACAGTACTCGGCCAAAAAGATTGCACATCTACCTTTGGAAAGAGACAATCAGTTAATGTCGACTCTGTATAGCGTTATCTCTGTCGCACACTACGTATGTGACGTAGATACTTTCATTCGTTGTTCAAACGCGATAGAGTGCGGTCGCGTCTACTTCAAAATATCTATATAGAGCTGATGACACTTTTATAATAAATTATACATCCCTACGATAAGAAGTCATAGTACAAATCATTTTAAACCCCAATAAAAAGCGATTACTCATAAAAAAATGTGTGTATACACATTTTTGTATGAGTGATCGCTTTTTATTGAATGACAAAGAGAATGACATAAATTATATAGATAACCAAATCGTAATTGTTGCGACAAAGATAACGCTCTACGCAGCCGAAAGTAGCCGATTGTCTCTTTGCAAAGGTCGATGTGCAATCTTTATTGCCGGGTACTGTAGATTATAGTAAAAAAATATTTAGCCTTGTTCCATTTTTAAACATGTGTCTAAACTCTAAGCCACAAAGCAAGTTACGAAAACTTATAGTCTTTAGTGTTGTGACTTAACTCATGGTTCCGACCATTACTGGAGTCCAATATGGATAAACCTAATTTTAGTTAAGTACAAAATATGTATATTATTTGAGCAATAAACGATTATTGTGAAGTATTGTGAGCCCTGTACTTATATAGTCGCTTCTAAGCGACTATTATAGAGATTTAGGTACTTGTGATTAAAAAATCTTCCTTAACACGATACAAACAATTGTTATGGCGCGTAAGACATAGTATATATTAGTAAGTTATATTCATAAAGTCGGACTTCACGCAGCTTGTATGTATGCGCCTTAGTGCCTATGCGCCACTGCACACACACATAAACAAATCTAAGCGTGATAACAGTGGACCAGAAAAATCTTCCAACTCTGTGTGGGTGCGGCGGCGCATAGATTAACTTTTGGGTTTACTTCTATTTTATCAAGCTTTACGCAAAATAACGCATCTTATCTCAAACTATTGGATTAAGCCAATCATTTAATGTGAATACGATCAATATACTCATATTTTTTTTAGGCAAAGAGAAGTTGATTTATAGTTAGATGGTGGACGTACATTGTGATCCCGTCTACTGGCTAACATTAAAATGACGCAATCCAGCCACGAATTCATCGATGCTACTATCAGAGCAGTTGATTCAGATTCATAGGCAGATTTGGAACCTACATTATTTGGTCGTGTTGTGCCAAACTAGCTGACAAATACTCAGCCTGCCGACTAGTGTCTCCTGTCTTACACGGTGACACATTCCGACCAAATGACGTAAGTCCGTCTTCTGGCTAGGAATCAACTTCTACTTCATATGTTGCAAACTGATGTACGAACTACGATGGAATAGATAGTTCGACTCAGTTGTGT
>JAOTAV010000029.1:91472-132688 GCA_026546445.1 Cyclargus thomasi | reverse complement strand
AACCTAACATAAGGATTACAAACAAAGGATATGGGCGAAAAGCCTATAGATGACCCTATTTTTTAATAAAAAAAAAACATCTATTGCTGTCTCTTACAAGCCGGGGAGGCCACAGAGCGCGATAGAGACAACTGCATTTTGGATTGGAAAACTCTACAAGGGAACAGGAAATCATCGATGCGTTTTCCTCTGATTCCTTCTCGAAAACTTGACGATTTAATTATTTCTTTAAAAATGGCTTTAGCTGCGTCCCTATGTTCTCCTTGTGTTATATTATTTTGCCAAATTTGTTTTCTGGATGTTTGGACGCAGCTAAAAATCTGACCATTTTTTCAAGTTTTCTGAACGTTTATATCCCTTTTAATAATTAAATTAAAAAAATAAGAAAACATAGGGACATGCTAATTGTGGCCATTTCTTCATTAAAGAAACAAACTCTACCGGTGTTACCCAGGGAGGAAACAGAAGACAACGTTTGTATGGAAAATCTGCCCTGGTGTCTCCTCTTAAATATCTGCCTATTATATTTAGCATATGAACGATTTTTTTTATTTCAAAGTATTTTAGACTCTTAAGCCAACTTTTACGTAAAAAAACGTTCACGTAATAAAACGGCAGAATTCAAACTGTTAGTTAGCTTTTTGCATCGCCCACTCAATTGTACCTGCTAATCCCCTCTCCCCCTTACCTCGGCTTCCCTCTGAGCATCAGCCAGTTCTGCTCGCATACGCTCCGCGCGCTGCCTCAGTCTCTCTATCTCCTGGTTAGCCTGCTCCAGATTGTCCACGCGCTCCTTGTCCACTGCGTCTACAACTGTCGATATACAATATTAAGGACCTGTTTCACACTTACTGTTGAAAGTTTTTGATGAGCTATCCACAACTTTTTTGACAGATTCTCCATACAACATCTGTGGATAAACTATCCGACACTTATCAGTAAGAGGCCCTCAAACTAATGTTAAACTATTACTATATTTTTTTGATCGTGTCCTTGTTTTGTCTAAAGGTAGTGAAACTGTTACTAAATTACGAATTCAAATTTTCGAACATTCGTTTAATTTTCCCCACTTTCACACCCCACAACTTCTTATAAACCGAGAGTTGGTAGAAATTTTTGAATTGGTATTTGAGGCGAGCTGAAACCTTGTAATGTATCTCTCCTACTACACCCCAATATGGAACTGCAGACCTGGCAGGTGAGAAGCGAAGCTAAAAAAACTGTTTGTGTACATTTTACGCTACAAATTTACTTTTGGAATATAAAAATATTTTTTTTTACTTTACGTAAAATGTAGGGTAGGCCCCGCTTCCCATCAGCCAGGTCTGCAGTTCCGTAATAGGAGGGTTATGTTATCGTCGTTATGTGTTAGCTTGCCTCAAATACCTACTCAAAATTTGCTATCAGCTCGCAGATTATTACCGGCTCATGATTTTTATTAACCATGTTTAAGAACACTCAACTCAACTCAACTGATTTTTATTAACCATGTTAATTTTTTCCGCAGCGATAAAACCAAAAACGTACGTCAGATGAGTATCTGACATGCGTTTTTGGTTTTATCGCTGCCGAAAATAGGCCTAAGTCGCATAAATGCAGTCTCACCCTCAGGGTCTGTTAGATAAAGTTATCCACAACATTTTTTGACTGACTTTGTATGAAGAATCTGTCAAAAAAAGTTGTGGATATCCTAACAGAAACTTAATCAGGAAGCGGTGAGACGGGCCCTGAGTGTGCGACTGCACTTATGTGACTTAGGCCTATTTTCATACTATTGCCCGCGACTACGTCCGCGTAAACTATAAATTATCCCGTTTTTACAACAATTTTTGATTACTGTCCGTTTCCTATCGCTCGTAGCGTGTTAATTGTTATAAATCCAAACAAACAAACAATCTCATCAGATTTGTATTATTAGTATAGATAGTTGACATCAAATTAACGTCCGTAAAACGTCTGTTCTGTGGTAATGAAGTTTCGCGCTGAGTCGTTTAGTGTATCGTTACCTTGCAGCTTATCCATGGAGGGGTCGTTAGAGTGCTGTCCGCTGAACTCCGCGCCGCCGCTCGACAGGTGGTGGTGGTACGACGAACTATCCTGTCTGTAACAGGCACAATGTTACTAAAATTACGGTGCAAACGAGCATCTGATGGAAAGCAACTGCCGTCACCGATGGACAATCGCACTTCAAAGGAGTTACAAGTGCGCAAGCAAGAAAACGAAGAAACATGGGATATAGGCCTAAGGTGAATTACTCGACCAAATACAAGGCTCCTACACGCCGGATTTGTGTGAGGCCGTGGCATTTCCTCGGCCTATTGGCCCATTCGTGCAGAAGCGTGTCCCTCGTCAAAATGAACAAGACATACAATAAAAACATACAACCATAGAAAGTAGAAGTTACTCTACATTCTTTCAAATAAGTCTATGCCAAAAATCAAGTCAAAAGACAAACTTGACCGTTAATAAGATAAAATTAAAGATTAGCACATGTTATTTCCGAAAGACGTACTCACTAAACACTTGCTAGATGCAAGTATACGAGAGCGCACGTCTGTCCTCGTCGAGCGTCATAGCACAACTGCCATCTTGACAGACAAACTACCCTCACTACAGCAGTGGTTGTGAGACAGTGGGCGTGTTCGCTAGCGTTTGTGCACGCGGTGCATGAGCACGCAAAGTCTCCTATACGGATGCGTTGTCATGACAACGTCACAAAAAATGTTAACGATTGGTTACCTGTCAAGTTGTAAGCAATTATAATTGGTCGTTGCCGTGACGTTACGCGAGTTTGACATGCGCTTGCGCCTGCCAAAAAAAATTCTAACGAACACGGCCAGCGCGATCTTTTTTTTTCTTTTTTTTTTACACATATAATTTTATCTTATAACAGAAGTATTTATCATACCGTTTGTTAGGTGCTGGCGCGTTGTGGGGAGTCTTGAGGTCTGTACACTCCTTGATAGCGCGGTCACGCTCGACCAGCGCAGACTCGATCTCGCGACGTAAACTTTCAGCCTATAACAACGAAATATATAGGCAACGAAAGAGTTTATGTTGGTTATTGAAAATATGAATAAAAATCCAAGATCAAACGGATACCTATACGCCGTCGCCGACAACAATATTATTTTCTACCAATAAAATGCCACTGTATAATATAATAATATAATAATATCTATGGACGCTTCACACCACGTAAGTCTAGCCCTGTGCTAAGTACCCGAGGGACTTGTGTTACAGGTACCAGACAACGGAAATATATTTATTACTTTTATACTATACACGTATTTAAGATTTTTATTATATGATACATATATTTAATACACATCCAAGACCCAGGAACATTGAAAAACTTTTTTGTTCCGTCGGCGGGATTCGAACCCGCGACCCCCGGCGTAAGCTACCAACGCGCTTACCAACTGAGCCACAGAGGTCGTCAAGCAAATAAAAATATATTATTACGTAATACAAAATGCGATTCCGTCACGTTCCTAGATATTAGATTATAGAATCGAAAAGACGATGGACAATTGCAATCAGCAATTAATTGACTAGATCTCAAGATATTATATTATTTTTAGGATTTAGAGTAATTCGATTCGATTTGATTCTGACCCTCAATTTATATTTATATTTTTTCTATAACAATAAGAGTGCTTACACCTTTAAATCTTACAGATTCACACCCACTTGGTCTGATCAGGATTAAGAGCTCTTTAGTTTGATCTGGATTAAGATTATTCCTGTATTAAAGGTTATTTTTAACTTGAATTAGCCAAACTAGGCCTTAGGGTCAAGTGACCATCAATGTTCCACTGTTTCGAAATTTCCTCGGTAGCGGAAGCAATACATAATTTACGTAAAAGGCAAGGTCGGATAGCACGCCGCGCCGCCGTGGACTCGTGCAGGACCGGCGTCTTTTCGACTTACCATATTTATACTCTCTTGAACTATTACAAAACGGAACTAAAGGTACAATTAAATTTATGGTACCACATTTAAGAATGACTCTGTTGATGTTTATTAATGTCATGTCTTAAACTCATAGCCCGGGACAAGTTTGTTAGTAGTGCTGACAAACTTGACAAACTATCTGTGCTAAAAAACCAAAATACGGGCACAGCAATGCACAAAATTTTATTTCAGCGCATTCCGCTACTCGTTTAATACAAGTGGTGATACAGAAAATACTGGAATTAATCGAATTTGGTTAATGTAAACCCGCTGTTATGCTAAACTTGAGAGCACACCAGCGGCTAGAGAAATTGGTATTTGTAATGTCTCTAACCAACAAGCCGGGGAGGCCGAAGAGTGCGATAGAGACAATAGCATCTTGGATTGAAAAAAATCTTTAAGAGAACAGGAAATCAACGATGCGTTGACAAATGTGAACTGATTCCTTCTCCTAAAGTTTACTCATTTAATATTTTTTTAACACTTACGGATTTTGTCGTGGAGCACTTTTTTAATTCCCGACGTTTCGGCTGCTTTCCAGCGGCCGTGGTCACGGGTGGACCAAACCTTGAGTGATACTCGCGTAAACCTTAGAAACCTTTACCGATTTAAGTATTTTATTCATAAAAAATTTAAAAAAAAAAAGGCTTGAGTTGTGTCCCTATGTTTTCCCTTTTTTATATAATCTAGCCAAATTTGTTTTCTGGATTTTTGAACACAGCGAAAATTTTGAAAAGAAAATCTTGCAATTTTTCAGGTTTTTGAACGTTCATATTTCTTTTAATGGTTAAATTAATAAAAAAAAAGAAAAATTATCCAGGGAGGAAAGGGGAGACAATTGTACGGAAAAACTGCCCTTGTGTCACGTCACACGACAAAATGACAGTGAATGTTCATTAGTTACACACACTTTAAATATTTTTATGAATAATGGGGTAAATCTTTAAATCGTCTGTGCTAGCAACGAATCGCTGTTGTACACATTTAAAACATTTGTTTTTTTTTATATAGTACATATATGTTTTAGCAGCTCAGAGCACTTTATAAAGCTTCTTCTTTCTCTTTGAAGGGGATCGCTACCTTTCTGTTAATAAGTTGTGACTAGAATAAATGTTTTCATGACGTCTCCATGGGCTTTAGTAATTAAACAGTGTGCAATGTGTTGACACGAGTATACTCGTATCATTGTGTAATAGACGACTTTCTAACTGACGCGGCCCAGTTGTATTCACGTAACTTTGGTTTTTATAAGAAAATATTTGTAATAGTGGCCCTTTATTTTTTGTTTGGACACTACAGTGTTTTGTACCTACTTTAACATATACCTAGCTTTAACCATCGCGCGGCGTTGCCAGCAAGAAGTTAAGACATTCAAAATAATTATGAATATGATACATCTATGGACGCTTCACACCACGTCAGTCTGGCCCCGTGCTAAGTACCCGAAAAATATGTGTTACCAGACAATAGAAATATATTTAATACTTTTTATACTATACACATATTAAAGTTTTTTTATTATATGATACACATATTTAATGTACACCCAAGACCCAGGAACATTGAAAAACTTGCGCCGTCGGCGGGACTTACTAACTGAGTCACAGAGGTCGTCAAATTAATATTTATTATAAAAAGAATAATTATTTACTAAGTTTTCTTTGGCGTGATTGTTTTACAAATACAATAAATATAACAGAAAAAAAAACTATCCCATCTAGGTATTAAATTAGTGTAATTGAGAATGACTTTAAAAGGTTAGTATGAAACACTCATGATTAATCCAAAAAATATATTTTGTCAGTTTCGTTCTCCCTCCGCCTTTTATCTGCCCACCTCGACGAACCCGAAATTAGTCGATCATTGTTCTCGTCTATTTCAGCGCCATTATTGGCACCACTTGACACAATTAAGTACAAAAAAGGTTTCCAACACCGCATTAGGTTCTTTCTAATAAGTCAGAAACGTGCTAAAGATGTCGAGAGGGTATCAGTATAAAATCTTATACAAAATTCTCTTTTAGTCATCGTAACGATTACTGTTTAGAGTTAAGAGTCAACATCAAGATTGTTTATTCACAGATATATAGTCAAGGATGGAAAGGAAGGAGGGTTACAGAGAGGACATGAAGTGCAAATAGTTCTTACATATCCTACCATGACAATGGTGTGTGAATGTCATAACTTATAAAATAAATTTAATTAAAATTATTTTTTTTATTGATAATTAAGACAAAATTAGAATTTATCTACTGATATTGATTCATTTAGGTCAATATAATAAGTACATATTTCAAGTATTTATGAAATATAAACATTAAATGTACACGTCAGTCATTATTTTAAATATTCTATTTATATACAACTAAACTTAAGTTAAGTTATAATTAGAATTAAATAAAAACTTATGTTTAGTTATACAATTAACATAATTTATTTAAGGTAAATCTTTTGTTTCATGTGTAACATAGAGTAGTCATTAAAATTGTAAAAACAATTTTCTAAGAGCTGAAATTGGAATTGTTATTTAAAATAATTGGATATTCCTGATAATAATCAATAGGCATAATATTCAAATCGTTGGCAGTAGTCCTACACCGATACTACACGATGCGAGACATTTCAATATAGAGCTGACATTTGTACAAAATCAGATTTACGTTTTTAAACTCGTCAGAAGGATTAGCCATCGAAGAAATACGAAAGAATAGATATGAAGTAATAGGTTGTTGGCAGATTTCCTTTTATCTCCGCTTCATAATCGGCGAATACAGACAATGTCAGGCGAACACGATTGTGTAGGGGGATAACTCGCCTCTGTTCGCTGACTTACGTCTACATTCGCTTTTGAGCGATGTGTTGGCAAAGTATTACAGCCGTCAAACGATAGTTTGGTGAGATTTAAAACCTTAGAATATCGTGTACTTTTTTTTTAATTTTTGAATAAATAATTGATAATATATAAAAAAAAAGATGTGGCCGCTTGCCCGATGCTTGTATCTTATAATAAACATAGGCGAGTATGTAGAGACAGCATTTGTGTATCTGATATTTTGTCTATCCTGCTGTAGATATCTATGGAACAAAAATCGTCAAAATCGAGCTATTCTAAAAAATATCATGACAGGTGTTATCAACCATATTGTCTTAAGCGAAAAACACACTGATCGGACGGGACTTACGGACGCGACTGACAACTGCGATCTAGACAATATTTGTACATTGAATTGTTCAAACTATAAGAAGTAAGTCGCGGACGTTTCGCATGAGCTGTCAGCCGGGGACGTTTTTGTATGGGCTCTCAGCCGCGTCCGATCAGTTTGTTTTTAGCTTATGAATGTGTGTTACATATAAAAAAACCACGAGAACTTCAAATCCGTATTCTATGGTAATCTCTTGCGTAAATAAACAATACATTGTTTACCCGGTACCAGAGACGACATGCGTATGTAACAACACTTTGTTAATTGTAGTTGTTCAAACTTAGATGTACTGTACTGTATATTCAAATAATTTTAATCAATTATTATATAACTTTATTTGGTGACAAAACCAAGTGAACAATTTGCGGATCTCACCGGTTATGGTGCGAAGATTGTTATACAAACAAACAAGTCTATTTGATAATGTTATTTTTGAGCAAAGTTATTGTTCTGCATATGCAAAGCGATAACGTTAGTAAAATTAAGTGTAGGAAATATGCAAATTTTCAGGAAAACTTATTTTCGAAAAAAAAATACAGTTCGCTACGAATTTTATACCTCATGACATGACACCAGATTTCCGTTCCATGTGAATTGCTTTCGTTTTTAATTAAAGTTCTAAGACCCATTTAAACTGCAAAGACTTTGGGCATTATTATATTTTCTACCCACATTTGGTCTAACAACCGTAGTGGGATAGAGCAGCAGCTACTGCTCTACCATTAGTTCAACTCAATTGTGCGCGCGTTTCTATGTGTGGGTAAGCAAGTTTACTCAGACAGCGCCTGCCGCGTCACTGTCACATGAATGAAAGTTGTGTATTCACAAGCGCACGCTCACATAGGTCCGCCCCCACAACTGAATTGAAATATCTGTATATAAATTATATTAAACAGAATACTCATACAGCGTCCCTCTCTGTTCCAGCTTCATCGAGCAGGACAAGGTGTCGGGTTTCTGGACGTGGATGTTTGTGCTGTCGAAGCTGCCGGAGCTGGGTGACACGGTGTTCATAGTCCTGCGCAAGAAGCCGCTGATCTTCCTCCACTGGTACCACCACATCACGGTGCTGCTGTACACGTGGTTCTCGTTCACCGAGTACACCAGCTCGGCGAGGTGGTTCGTCGTGATGAACTACTGTGTGCACAGGTTAGTTAATTGTGTTGGGTTACGAGAGATTAATATATCAAGAAGACGTGTCATTTACTTTTATTTGTAAACTAGTTGATGCCCGCAACTTCGTTTCGCGAAAACTTGTACATCACCGGAACCATACATTTTCCCGGTATAAAAAGTATCCTATGTGTGTTGCCTAGACTTAATAACTATTAAATAAAGAAAAGATTTATTCGAATCCGCTCAATAGTTCCGGAGATTAGCGCGTACAAACAGACAACTTTTTTTGCCGATTTGTGTTCTATTACTGTTCCTAACCCCGCACATTGATTAGTTTGTAAAAATATGAATTGTACAGACACGCAAATTTTACTGTTTTTTTATATGTAAAGATGTTAAGGGTATTGTTAGGTTTATAAAATCAGGTTTCTCATACGCTTGGAAAAACCAGAGCGTCAAAGTCATGCGACACGTTCTCATAATATTAGATTAGCAGGTAGCTTTAAGTACATGATACAAAATTGCTATACAAATACGGATTACTGATGTCGTCGTAGTTGTAATATGCAGCTTAGCTTAGTGACGAATTACTATGTAACTGGGCTAAAGTGAGTGGTTTCTATTCTCATCCGAAATAAAAACGTTGTAGCTCATGTCTCAAAATGTCTACGGGACCCATCTGAATACATATGTACAATGTATAATGGGGTAAATTGAAAGAGACCCAGTTGACGGACCTACGTCATTTGGTTGAAACATGTCAATTGCATGTAAGTCGTGATCTGTCGGCTGAGTTTGACATAACCTGGCCAAATTACGTAGATCCACAATCTGTATCTCTTTCAACTTCTCTGATTGTACATGTTAGGAATTTAGGACCAAAGATTATAATATTTTATGAGTACACGAGTGGTAGAAGCGATAAACTAACATTTTACAACCTTGGAGTGAATACTCATTTTATACTAAGTACAAATACAATTTTGATAAATCTTGTAATTACATTATCTAGCTTGTCTGTCTAGCTGGACATCAAATCCACATTATTTAATTTAAATTTCTTTTTCCGGTCCTAAAGCGTCCATATACGCAAAAATCTGAGTGTTTTTAAAATTTTAGTTACCCGCTTCTCCCACTTATGTCGTCATAAACGAACAGAAATTTTAACTTTTGTTATTTTGTACGTAATAGATAGCGGTAACTATCAACGTTGATACGGTAATAGTTACATAATAACACAACCTCGATCCGTGTTTAAACATACAATATATGCGTCTGCATTAACTGTTGCAAGATAATTATTATTATAGTCAATATTGTTTTATAGCTATTGCTTGTTAAGATCTCAACTTTCAATACTTAAGTTATTTGTATAAACTACGAGAAAACCCATTCTAATTCTATTAATATTATAGGTTTGAAAGGTTACTTGTTTGGTTGTTCGTACGTCGATCACGCCGTAAGTTCTTGGCGGATATTGATACTTTTTATGGTCCTGTAAATTCATTTTGACGAAAGCAAATGCCGCGGGTAAATGCTAGCTTATATAGATACCATGGCGGAAGTAAAATAAACGCGGAGAGGAAAAATTTAACTCACAATAGAATTTGCACAAAAAGGTTACGAACCTCTGCTCTATGCTTATAGGTGACTCCAAATGTATAATGACGCAGATGACATTACGTGACGTCATCGAACTACATCGACTGAGATAATCGCCGGTTTAGTTACCACTGCGTTATCATAATATTATGTAACTAACTCTTGTCCACGACTACGTCCGCGTGAAACTTTATATATTATCCCGTTTTACAACATTTTTTGGCTACTGCTGAAAATATTTTTTCAATTCCGTTCAAACGTGAACGTAAAAAAGTGCGTTCAAACAAACTCTTTAGATTTATATTTTTAGTTACATTTGAGTCGAGTTGAGCTAGTTGAGAGTAGAGTACAAAAAAAGGCATCTTTCAGTTGAAATTCGATTTGTCCAAAAAATATAATGCGTCACAGTTATAAGAGCGTCAAAGCGGCGAAATAATTTTTGTAAATAAAACATAGTCTCGGCCAGTTCTTTTAGCACGAAGTTCACTCAACCACGTGCCATTACAATATTCGAAAGGAATATCACGTTCAGAGCTCAAAGTTCGATGACCCTAAATCTAGATTTTTAATCTGTTCGAGCTCTCTTATTCACGAGGAAATATCAGAGGTTGAACTTAAAAGCCATGACAGTGAATTACAAATGAATAAATGCACGTTTACGTTTACGAGGTATAATGCGGGTTTTACACGAATTGTAAACGACAAAAGGTATTATTATACATACAGACTGATTGTCCACAGTCTCACGGCACAGCGCGATTAGTTACGGTAATTAGGTAAATGCATAATATAATACATTATAATTGTCATATAATAGTTTTCAGTTAATTTAAAGTCTTGAATAAGTATATATCTGAATTCAGTCGAAAATTATCGAAGTATTATTTTATATTTAATTTAATTAAAATAAAAAATTAATTAATATATTTATGTAGCTGACCAAAAAATTGTGATGCATCGAAAAAGTACAATCAATTTCTTATTTTCGAAGACTACTTTGGTACCTGTGTAGTTTTTTATGTATTCAGAATTTATTAAATACGAATAAATATAAGAATCATTTATTAGTAATAAGAAGATTATTAATTAATATATAAAATGTCATGATTTATTATAATGTGTATCAACGCGTCTAACATCTTAATGAGCGTAAATGAGGTATTACGCAGTCTGATGAGCGCTTGTCGCGTTCAATGTTACGGTAATTAGGAAAACCCTTCGAAATAATTACCTAATTAGTTTCAAAGGCGCATATTAACTTAAACTTTCAAAGGTGGGAAGGCAATTAAAACTACTATAAATAATTGTTTGTAGTTATATTTTAGTTTTTACATACTCTGTTAACTACAAGCTATTTATATTAATTTTATTTGATACTATTGTCTCAGACTTTGTAATTAATGAGTTGCGCCGTCGAACACGAAAATACGAATAAAAGTATTTATACGTCTTTAAACTTCCACTACTGTTATGTACAAATATTAAGGACTAAAAGGAGATAAATCGGTTGAGCAGTTTTCGAGTTTTAGCGAGACTAACAAAATTGAAAAATCATCTTTGTAAGTTACTAGTCAGTCAGTCATACTAGTTGATGCCTGTGACTCCGTTGCGCTATTTGTTTATCGCCGGATGTTCTTCCCCGGGACTCTTAAGTGTCTCTATACTAATTTTGAGCAAAATCCGTTTAGCAATTTTGCTGTGATGAGGTAACAGGCAAGACACATTTTCGCATTTATAATATTAGTATGGAGGTATGGATAATAGATGAGACTATGATACCCGAAATAAATGATTTTGATTTGACGGTATGGACTATGGATATATGTATAAATAGAAAATGATTAAAATCTTTTAATCTTTTCAAAATGAAGCCGCGCAGACGGCGCCGGGCTGTCTAGTGGAGAAATGCGCAACGCCCAGAATAGCTGACTTCAACCGGGCGTTAAGTGCAAAAAACAACATGCACAATGTACATGCCACTTGCACATTACTGCAATATATGGCATCAACCGCTTAGTCGGCTGATAGGAGCATTATGAGCAATTAATTGTTTATTGATTTATGCTCAAGTGTGGTCTTGATTTATGATTGAGTAGTACTGTAACCAGCAGGGGTAGCATAGCGTCAGTAGACATACGAAAGTATGGACAAATGGACAGATGGATTGTGCATCCGTCACTTCAACGTCACTTTGTCTATCTTGCTATAGAAAGAAGCACTTTCTCGGTCGCTATCTATCTAGGGCCGCAGCTAATAATAGCTAAAAATTCTAAAAATCCAAACCTATAAAGGTTTTTTTTTTATTTTTCGATAGTGGAAAAACGAGCGAACGGTTAACCTGATCAGAAGTCGCAAGTGCGTTACCGGTCCTTAAAGAAGGAACTCGCTCGACGAAAAACGGCGTAAACGCTGTTTCACGCCGTCTTTCTGTAAGGCCCTAGCAATCAACCATACCGGTACATATTTTCAATGTGGCGGACGGAAGTATGTAATTAGATTCTTACGAGTACAATGGAACTAAGCTATTCTAATAGAACATAATTGATGTCAATCAATGTTGCAGAGTGCAGACGAGCTATGTACCTTTGTAAATACCTACTGTAGCCTGTGTATGTCTAATCTATTTAAGGGCGAATGCAACAGTAATACAGCCTTATGGTTTATTCTATTCGCTGATATTGACTGATTGAGACCTATAAAACTAAATTCTTTCTGTGTGTAAGGAAAATTTTAAAAATGCAAATATTCTTTGCTGCTCGATTGGTATAAAGCACTCAAGCAAACAAGGTGTAGAATGTTATAAAGTAGTAGAATTTAGAAAGAATCAAAGAATAGAATCCTACTCTTAAGCGGCACAACTAAAACTTCGGATTCGTCATTCGACTTATTTTTACGTCGTTTATTCGTACTGTAACGACGTCATTTCACAGTTGTAAGAGTAGGACGCGGTACTCACATTCGATCGTTTAGTCTCATAGCGGTCACACACAGTTAAACCCCAGAGTCGTTTAAAGTTTTTTTTTTTATTGAAAAACACATATCTATGATATCTATCGTTACAGGACAACCTAATCCAAAAGATTGGAACTATAAAAATACATCTAAAAACAAAATAATCACAAATCACCCTTAAATCTAAACATAAAAAAATATCTAAATATAAAATAACAATAAATTCTGACAAACAACAAAATGCGCCTCTTGTAAGTTCACCCAGTGAACACGAAAATGGATCATTTTTTGCTTTGGACAGGGCCTTTTTAACGATAAAATAAGCTCTCACACAGCCTTAAAATGAATTTTATTTAATAATAATTACTTGAGAGATGAGTCTTGTAAAGTTATGACATCAATTGATTTTTCACTGAGTCATTTATATAAATGGTGTATACACTAATAAGGATATCGCATTCGGAAATATTTATCATTTGCTATAATTGTATAGCGGTGATCGCTCGTTGCCAATTCTTATCAATAAGGCTGAAGAATTTAACTTTCTGAAGTGCAAGTTTCTTACTCGTGCTCTTTAATGATTGACTATGCTGTAGTTCGCTTTTTCTGTTATTACAAAGTTCATCTTTATAATTATATTAATATGTCAATGTGGCCATTCAATTTAATATTAAAGATAAGTATTATTATAATTTTAAATACCTTTGAATGTAAATATTATGTATAATGTCCACTTTATATTGCATTTATCATAATTTGAAGTTATTATATTGTTATTTTTATTATATTTTGTATAAAACTTTATTGTTTTTTGCAGAAAAATTAAAAATTTTATCACTAACTTGGGTTTGGCTGTAACTCGGGCATGGAAAAGAAATACGTTAAAAATTTTACTGATTTTTATGTCAGTTATTATTAACCTAGTTCTAGTTAAAATACCACAATAATTTAAGCGCAAGATGTAAGCGAGGCAATGTAATACAATATGTAAAACTTCCTTAAAAAATTGTAGTGCACTTATGTTTGCATTTTGTTGTTGGAATCATTTGTAAAATCAGCTTTGAAATTCGTCTATACCTATTATTTGTAGCAGTGTAGCTACAACATTCATATTTGTTTAGAAGTTAACAAGATATTACGTTTGAGCGCAGAAAATTGATATGAAAATTGCAAACTTAGCTGCACTTGAGGAAATTGCTTCAACTATCCTTAAATACGTAAATCATACAGGCTACCTTAATCTCATTACTTTAATATCTTTAATGGCATAAAATAAAGTAAAAGAGCAAGCGAATCACGTAATCCGGTACGCGCACACTCTGACGGAGCGTGCCGGGGCGGGCCGGGGCTCAGCGATGCGCAAATTGCGCTATTATCTAAGCACACTGTTGACGGGGCTGGTCTCATCGCATTGACGAATTTTGAGTATGTCAGACCACTTTTAAATCACTCGTGACATGATATACCAAAAAACGTTGCTACATTCTACTACATCTACTAAACCGTGTTTTAGCTTCTAACTAAAATTTTCTTTATTTATCAATGTTAATACGTACGAATTGTATTCTACGTGATTAAAACTAAAAAAATTGAATGTTTATATAGACTGTTTCATTATCTTTTTCAAATGTTTTATTATATTTTGTATAATGTCAATTTCCTACTATTATCTACTGAAAGATTTTGAACTACATGTTAAACCGTTATTCATTTGTACTAAAAATAGAAATCGATTAAATGTGGTCACACTGTTGAAGGCTTGCCGGGCCGTGTCGCATTCGCCACTTAAAAATTCGTCCCGCTAAGGCCCGACCTGCTCCGTCAAGGTGTGCGATACGCGCATCTGTCCCATATAATTTGTATAGAGGCGGATTTCTCCGCTGAGACCCGACACGGTGCGGCGCGGCATAGTTTGCTCACTCCTATTTAAACGTTAAATTACTAATGTCACTCTGATAATTGATAAAAATGTACTTTTGCTTAGACAAGGGTCTAATATTAATCTCAGTATACATGATTTTTTTTGTGTGTGTTGAAGGGGACTTAAGAATGGTTTAATTCACAAACTAGCAGGACAACGTCCGTCAATTCCGATAGTATTTTAAAACCTAAATTATAAGGGTAAAGCGCCAAAATCTCAAAATTTCTAATTTTTAATATAATTTGTATTTTTTTTTTCTATTTCAGCGTGATGTACTCGTACTACGCGCTGGTGAGCATGGGCAAGTACCCGCCTAAAGTGCTGGCGATGACAATCACCTTCCTCCAGCTGACCCAGATGATAGTCGGCCTCTCCATCAATATCTGGGCGCACAACTACCTCGCCACCGCCCCCCCGCACTCCTGCCACATCAGCCAGATCAACGTAAAACTGTCTATGGCGATGTACTTCTCCTACGCGGTGCTGTTCGCGCAGTTCTTTTATAAGGCCTACCTGGCGCCGAAACGAGGTAAGAAGGCCAAAATCGAACCCCCCACTGGCGAGTACGAGAAGGTCAAGACGAACGGATACCCCCGACAGAGGAACGGCGTCGTCCACTAGTCTCATTGTGATATTTTACGGTCATGCCGACGCGTCGATGCTCTGTGCCTCCCGCCTCCCGCCTAAAACAATCCGCCATCTTGGATTTTAACCAAGTTTACGCGTTGGGTTACACAAAACGCGTTTTCATAGAAACATTTGTGTGCAGCTTACGATTATGTTGCTATTGGAATCCAAAGAGGAAATCGTTCTCAAATTAACGACCTCCGACGTCGGACATTTACGTTACCGATTTTTTTGACGGTTCGAGTTTGACAGGAGGCGAAAGGACCATAGACTAAATGTCATCAGGGCATCGACAGCATATTTATTGTACAAGTGTAATTTAGACTTTTGTGATATTTTTAAAGCGGGCTTAGAACTTGAAATCAACTCATAAACAAATATGCTGTAAGAATAATGTTACCCGTAGCGATGATTTTTTTTAGTTAATGACTTACAACTTTAAAACAAAATGACCATGATGTGCCAAACATAAATTTTAGGTACCTATCCGCTGCTGTTTACTGGCATTGCTTTGCAATCTTACTGTTTGGAGGTACATAATTAGAATTATGTTTGATAATCAAAATAATTACCGGTTAAAAACATCATCAACTTTTTTTTATATACCTACTTACTAATGCTTAGTTTCGTAATAAATAATTATGTTGAATCCCATTAGAATTTGTATTCGGTATTAATAAACGGAAATATGCTACTTAAATATTTATTTACAAAGGTAATTAAATATATAAACAGAATATGTCTTACGCATTAAAAAAACGTGTTTCCGTAAGTTACCTACATGAATAATTGAAATACATTTAAATTCAAACGCATATTAATTATTATAGAAACAAGTATTATATTATTTTATATTTTGATGTCAAACGTCAATACTGGATCCGGATTGGGCTGGCTTATATAACAACATATATATTTAATTTCGCCTTGTATAATTAAAGGGATCGATAAATGGACCTAGGTATCAAAATACGGCTATTTGATCCTCATTGTACAAATGGTGTGCAGTGCGTGTAGGTACAATTAGGGAAGCTGAAACAAAGCCAGATTGCAGATCTATGTAAGTTGGCCGTGTTATGTCATATTTGTCAAACCCAGCCGACATATCACGACTTACATGGCGTGTACATATTCCGACCAAATATCGTACGTCCGTCAATTAGCTGTGTTTCAATTTCCCCCATGGTACCTACATTTGATAGCTATACAAAACCACTTTATTTGTTCTAATAAAGTGCTAAAAAAAGTAATGTTTATTTCTGTAAAACTACCACAAATTAGCAGATAGTTTAACCCTACTCTAAAATAGTACAAACGTAATGTTAAAATTTGTTATCGAGTTGATTTCATAGCATTACATAGTAGTATTTCAATAGCCATCATAAGGCTACAAACCATACATTTGTTTTGTACTAACAGGAATTAATTGATAAATGATACATTAGAAATATAAATGTAAGCTTGACTGGAAAATATCAACATAATTTGACCTAAGATGGCGGCTTTTGATTCGCCAAAAGTCTAAAAAACTTTTTAAATTTTCTAATCAAGTTTTACATCTATTATCAAGACGTGTAGTTAGCATTCCAAATTCTGTGATTTCAGAAGCACGCATTTTAGACGTTACAATGTGAAATTGGCCATTTAAGATACTATCCTAATTTGGCATATTCGGCAATTGCAAAAATAATAATTATAAAATTCGCATTTCTCTGTAAAACTTTACGTCGAACATTGCCAGTCTGTGTTTTAACATCTTGCTGGTAAACTTAAACACAAGTTCAATAGAAAATCTTATTAACTTTCATGATATAATAACAATTTTAGTCGTAAAAAATTTAATTTGAAATTGTATTGCCAGTTATTTTCAAATTTTTAGAAAAAAAAATGTCGCATGAGGTTGTTTTGAAAAAAAAATGTAAATAAATGTAGATATGTTTTATGAAGCAATATAGACAAATAGTTAAAAAAAAAACATAATTAACTCTTAATTTAGTCTGGCAAACTATTTTCTTAATTATTAAAAAATAAGGTTTTACTAACCTTTTGGTTAAACCGCAGGTGTGTCTTGACTAAAGATCCTGATAGTGTTGCCAACATAATGCGTGTTACATAGTGTAAATTCAAATAACTTTTGACTGTACATAGTTAAAGTAGCATGTTCTTGTGATAATATTACATATTATCATCAACTTTATGACCCGTCTAAGTCTAACGAGCTAGTTGTTGGTAAGAGCAGTCGTGTTATTTAGTGAATTTAAGTATTTATTGTAGCAGGGTTACAAAGAATTTAATTTGGTGGCTTCTTATGGGTTTTATTAAATTACTTATTTACTTAATATCTGGAAAAAAATGGTGTTTCATTAGGGGAGTTTTGTCGCATCATTCTAATTTCTATGGAATCACAGTGAGATATTTGTTTGTGATCATTTGTTGCAGTTTTAGTTCGTCTAAAGCAAGCCGCTGAGAGTTAAATTCAGGCTCTTTGTACCGTGACGTTTACTTTGATAGGCTTGTCAAACAAGCGCACAAAGTGAGTTAATGTTTAAATAGGTTGAAACTTTTTCAATCTGGCTTTTACTAAAACTGCTTGTGTGTTAGTGATATAGAATATTTATAAATACAAATGTAAATAGTTTTATAGTAACGAATAGATTTGTGTTAATGTTAACGACATGCGCAAAATAAGCTTTTATTAGATTTAAATTACATATTAAATGATGTTAACATTAAACTGTGGGTAGACTCTGCAGCGCCGCGGCAGAGTGTGGAACTATTTTTGACAGAGCGTAGCAAAATGGCCGGGGTACAAACTACAAACAGCAACGCAAGGTGGCATAAGATTTAATGAAAAATGTGTCAAATTCTACGAAACCATATTTTGAAGCAAATATTATTTAACGACGCGTACTCAAATGCAGTAGGTGCTATGCTTTTTGTTGTAGACCTGATTTAGATACAAAGATTTTTCATAGTGTTTACCGACTTTCTTACTAGATAAAATAATAATTTGCTCTATAGTTGATAGATGTTGTATAGAAGAGATGGGTTTAGTGGTGAGGATGGTATCGAATATCTTGATATTAAATAGACGTAGATAAGCAGATAGGAATCAATACCTATACAATTAGTACGGGGGTTGAGTCCTTCCTGCTAACTACGTCCAAATATGATTAGATGAAAAGAAAATAAAGCTTTTTTGAGTATAGCAAAATCACCGGTGTCACTCATTAGATGAGAGAGACTGTGTGATAATTGAAGACGTGTGTTTTTTGTTTTTATTGAAGTGGAAGAAGCAGATAACTAACAGTTTTTTAAATTTCGAGTAAATACTAATTTTTTCCTATAAAGTTGAAACAAATCTTGTAAGTTACCTATTCCATTATCTAGCTATACATCAAATCTACATCATTTTAATTTTAAATCATTTTTCTGCTCACAAAGCGTCCATTTACGCAAAAATCCGGGAGATTATTTTAATGCTAGTTATCCGCTTCTTCCACTTATGTCTTTAATTATTATATCTATACTTCTTCCATCAAATATTATGTTAATATCTCGATTAGCACGTCCTCCATTTCCTAGCACTAGAATGCGTGTATTAATTTGTTTATGTATGACGCAATGGTTCAAAGCCACTACTTTTGTTAATTTTAATATAAAACGTTTTGTAGTTAATTTGCAAAGCAAATTTTTATTGTACAATGTTTTAGTGTTAGTAACAATGCTGAGTTCAAATTTTTATCTTTTAGACGTTACAAAGGGGGTTACAGTCTCGATTGTTCGGAGTAGTCTATTTAGGTCATGTCAATTTACTGTCTAGACTCTAGGTTTAAAAGTGCTTAGTGCTTCCATCCAGCATATAAGCTCTTTTTAAATATTTATTTAACCCCAAATATTAGTACAACCTTTATGGATGAGTTATGTAGCAATCCAAATATGTGGAATCCAGTATAGTTCTTATAGAAATTTTTAGTAGCGGAAATTTTGTATCAACCGATAAACAAATACTTAATGTAACGATTCGGCCTCGTAGATCATAAAAGTAATTTTATCTCGCATGACATTGAAACGTTTCCGTATTAGAGAAACCAACGATAATAATACATACTTAAAATTTTGACACTAAGCATGGCAAAATTCGTTAACTATTAACAGTAACGACCTACTAGCGATTCTGTCTAGAAATTTAATTAGTGAAATGAAACCTCTGCTTTATAACCCATTATCTCTCTTGTAAAAATATTTAAAAAGTTTATAAGTTCCATTTATTTAATCTGTATTTTCAAATGGCTGTTTTATTTTTGTTTAGTTAAGATCATCACAGCATTTCCTCAGTATTGGTTTTTGTTTTAACTAATATTATGTATATATAACTGTAAAGTATACATAGTATTGTCAAATTAGCCGATGTCGCCCTAGCGTATACATTGACTTGTTCCTTCTGTTAAAATGTTTCATGTTGTACATTGTTTTTGTATATTATGTAAACTGAGGTCGAAAATGTAAAGAAAAGAGCTCTGATACGAAACAAGGGTAAAGGTTGTTGTACAAAGTACGCCTAACCTTGTCACAAATATTACTATGCCGCCTTACTTTGTATGGCGCCCTATATAATATGGAGCTTTTTGTACGTAAATCATAATGCTTCTCGCGCACAGCGTACATAAAGGACCGTCTCAAGTTTTGTTATACAAAGCTCTCCCTTGACTATATGATTCGATCTGAGCATATAAGATATACAAATCACGATTCGATTTCATGTCGATTACAGTTCCATAACGTATTTAAGAATATTTTGAAGATATATTTTTGTGAGAGTGTTTTGAGAACGCAATAAATATGAGTTTAATAGGGTTATCTACATTATGTTAAAGGTGGTAAATCTTTCAAATATTTATTTGTATTTTATGGGCTAATAAAGAGTAACGCATTCATGTTTAGTTTTTTTATTTACTAATAACTATACAAAATACAAAAAAAATCAAGAAAAATCTAAACGCGGAGTGCATTAACCTTAAAAGAATTGTGTACGGTTCTCTCATCTATGGGATCAAAGGGATTCAGAACTAGGCGTCTATAGTGAATTCGCTCAAGCTTGGCGGTATGGTTAATAAATATTTAACAACATAAACATGTTTTTGTTGTTAAATATTTGTAAAATATTATATATTATTTTATAAATATTTAACAAAAAAAAACATATTATGCATCCGCTCAAGATTCGCGGTTCATTAATATGTATACTTATTTCATTTTAGCATCATACTCAACAAATATGTTATCAAATCAATATTATCAAATCTACAATGAATATTTGAAAACTAAAACTTAGTTCTGCGGCATTTAACAAAATCATGACGCTAGGTGGGTTTAGAGAGTGGAAATCGTTATCGCCCTTTGTGTGGAAACAGTTTGGTACAATCCTCGTAAATCAAAGAATTTATTTATTTATTTAACACTTAATGCACTATGTACAATGGCGGACTTAATGCCATAGGGCATTTTCTACCAGTCAACCATAGGGTGGTAACAGGAACAAAGAAACACAGGTACTTTCTGTGTTGGAAAAGCAAATATATTAACACATTTGGTAAATAACAGTTAATGTAACAGTATTTACTAAATATAATGAAGTACATATATAATATATACAAGACTTACTACACATCTATGAATACATACACTTACATATTAATTATTCTTATATAATAATATACAAAGCCTATAACGTTATTAGAATTATTTGTTGCTTACCTTTTATTTTATAAAAAACCTTTTTGCATTAAATGCTCCCGTGGGATGAATAATTATTTTTCAGCGGGAAAAGCCGCGCGTGATATATCTGTATTTTGTTTTTATATTAACGATGCGGCTATGATACATTTAATTGGTTCTTTCGGGTCCATAATGCACGCCTTCAAAGTTTTGAAGACATTTTCGAATTGATAGATATTTCTCAAAATCCACATTGTATTATTAATTAATATTTTACGACAAATTTAGAACAACAGGAGCATAGAATCCCTTAGTAGTCTGTGATCATGATAGTATAATGCATATTTTTATACATTATAGTTTTCAACCTAATCCTAAAAACTAAGGTCATATTTTCCTTACCACTTTCCTTATATGTAAACTTGGCTATGGATTGGCTAACTTTTGCAGTTGTGGCTCATGCTTTTAGCGTGTAATAAAAAAAACTATGGCATTGACATATAATTGACATCTGACATCAGTCAATCTGACAGTTGTGCTCGCAAAGCAGCTGTATTCGGTGAAAATTCGGAAAAATAAAATCCACAATACTTGTGCACATTTTCTTTAGGACATAATGAATATCATCGATAGCGATATCAGGCAATGGGATGCAAACGACGTGAAAGAGCAATTTGGAGACAGCTTGACCTTATTACCATCAAACGACAACATAAAAGAGCTGCAGACGATCCTCCGAGACAAGTAAGGTTATCAAATAAAAAAAGATAAAAATAAACAAAATCTGCATTACATATTTTAGTAGGCACGATTGACACGAGATAGACACTTGAGCTATTGTATATTTACTGATTGTTATGTTTTCCATGTTTCACTAATAATGCTTTAAGATTTATTTTCTTAAGCTGGCCAACAGGCAACGTAACCTAAAAAACATAATAATTCAGTGTAAAACATTGCCTTAAAGTATATAGTAATATTATTATTTAAGGAACACATCTCGCAGTGACTTTAAGTTTTATGCTGATCGCTTGATCCGTCTAGTAATTGAGGAGAGTCTGAACAAGCTCCCTTTCACTGACTGTGAGGTGGTAACACCCACTGGGGCGGTGTACAAGGGCCTTAAATATGGATCCGGGAATTGTGGAGTTTCAATTGTCAGGTCGGGAGAGGCAATGGAGCAGGTAAACTTTACTTTTCTTACTCTGTAGCATGAAGCTTAAACAAATGTTACATCAATGTTATAATATTTTACATTTTGTTGATCAGTAATCAGGTAAAATTATATCATTTACACAGTGAATACTAATAAATAAAAAAATAAATAAATAGCCTACTTTCAAATATAATTCATATCAAATAAGCAGCATTGGCTTGAACAGTATATTTACTGCAAGGATACCTTTCCATTGATAACTACTTAGATCATCTTCTTTGATAACGACCTTAGATTATCTTATTTTTTTCAGGGCTTACGAGATTGCTGTAGGTCAATCAGAATTGGCAAAATATTAGTTGAAAGCGACAATGATACCCATGAAGCACATGTTGTGTACGCAAAGTTTCCTGAAGACATTGCACGGCGACAGGTCCTACTAATGTATCCTATTATGTCCACCGGCAATACTGTGAAACAGGTATTATGTTTTAGCTTAAATGTTTTATTTACAATGTTTTATTTATAAAATATGCTTTTTGCGTATTTCAATTATTTCATACTTTTCAATTACCCTATGCCATGTTCTGGGACCCATTGAGTCTATACATCTTAATTTTGTTGCTTTTATTGTAAACTTAATAACATATAGACAGACTTCTAATATATAAGCACTTATACATTTATTAGAAGGCTTTTTTATATTTTCAGGCTGTAAATGTTCTTACCCAACACGGTGTTAAAGAGGAGAGGATTATTCTATCAAATTTATTCTGCACGCCAGCCGCAGTCCAGGCCGTAGTAGACTATGTACCCAAGATGAAGATACTAACATCAGAGCTACACCCCGTAGCACCAAATCATTTCGGACAGAAATATTTTGGAACCGACTGATATGAGGATGACTTTGAGGGTTAGCCTCAATATTACTGCAATGTTTTCTCACTAGAGTGCTAGACCATCATAGACTGTTAATCATTGTTTTGCTTGGCGTTTAACAACGTTTCTGATAAGGCATGTGCAACATGTCGGGCTATTTCTAAAAATAAAAAAAAAAACTTATATTATTAAGCAACTAAAATGCGGAAAACATATTTGTTGTATGAGAGCCCACTTTAAATGTTTAATTTATTTTGTTTTTAATATTTGTTGTTATAGTGGCCACTGAAATATATATTCTGTGAAAATTTCAACTCTCTTGCTATTTACCGTTCTTGATATACAGCCTGGAGACAGACAGACATCGAAGTCTTAGTAATAGGGTCCCATTTTTATTCCTTTGGGTATGGAACCCTAAAATCTAAGAAAGAGATAATTCCGCCAAATGCATATTTTTAACAAGACTTCAAAAAGATTTTCAATATTTTGTATGCCTCTAGCGATATGGGGCTGGACATTACATGACAGTTGGAAAGGAAACAATTTTGTAAACAGTAATAGTTATGTTTACATAGTTTTTGTTATTCATTAGATTAGATTATTTACTGTATGCAGAAGTAGCGCCCTCTGCTCCGAACAATTTTGAGGCAGAAGTGGATTAATGCAAAATAATGAATAAGCTTGTCATAGTTTAAGTTTTATCTATATTTCTGTAAGCATCTTCTATAAATATAAGAACTTTAAAAATTTAATGGATCCTGAAAAAAAACGCTTTATGTATATCCAATGTGTATAGATCTAGACGTATTTATATTTATTCGACTATTGGTACTTAACTAAAAATATTTTTAACACCATAATACAATATTCATGAAAAAATTATTTTGGTTTTGCATGTGACTTTATAAAACTGTTATCTACGATAATAATATAATATTATAAAAATACATTAATTGAATATGAAAGTAAGTGATTATTAAAGTAATACTTTTCTAGAAATTTTCATAGAAAAAATCCAAACCAAATATTGTTGTAAATAAAGAATTTAATTAATAAAAGCGCCGACTAGTTTTATTTTATATACTTTAAGGCCTATATTCGGAAACTCTTCCTAGTTCTTGATTAAGGCTTCTATCGGATTCACTACACACTGTAAACAGCGCCACCTAGCGATTGTCACAGTCACATGTACAAATCCCATATAAAATCTTAGCAAACACGAAATCCGTTTACGGTCGAATGTGAAAAAAAAACTCGCACTCGGCACTCAACGCGGAAAGTATAATGGGGGAAATTGAAAGAGAGCCAATTGACGGACCTATTTGGTCGGAATATGTCAAGTCCATGTAAGCCGTGATCTGTCGGCTTTTTGTCGGCTGGAGTTACCCGACCAAATTACTTGGATCCACGATCTGTATCTGTTTTAACTTCTCTGATTGTTTATTAGTTAACAAATTAAAACAAAGTGGAGGTGTAAAATAAATACAAACAATATACTTTCGATCATTTAATTGTTTTTCATAGTTTATACAATCTATGGATACATTGTAATATTAGATCAGATCACACGGCTAAGCAAGTTTAATGTGTACATTATAAATTAATAAACTTTATTAACATGTCAATAATTTAACCTTAACAGTTAACGATAACCCTTAACGTGATCCCTCGCGGCCGCGGCCGACCGTTGTAGTCGACCTCACATACAAAACTAACGCTACAAAAATATTATTTTTTATCTTCCGTGTAAAAATAGATATAACATTCATTAGATTATTAGACGAGCATTCGAGATATTAGTGGGACCACTCGCGACGTCGTTAGCGAGCGCGGCCCGGTGCGACCCGGCGCGACCCGGCGCGGGGAGCGCAGTCCGGCGCACACAACTCATAATAAATACTCAATAAATAGACATACATCTTTAGACTCACACTTACCGCTACGTCGGGCCGCGGCGGGCCGGGTGTCGGGGGAGACCCGCCGGGACCGCCGGCCCGACGCGACCCTCAATTGACTTAGATATGTTATTAAGGCATCGCGTGAATCGCACTAGGTAACCCAGGTTACACCTACACTAGGACGACAGCCAAAGCGAAAATATATGATTAGAGCGACGAGATACGCGAGGACCGAGCGATTAGTAAACGAAATATATGAACACCTTAACTAAAATGAGTAGAAAAGCAGCATTATTTATACTCGTGCGGGCGATTTTTTTTTTGTGATTTTTCGTGTTTTATTTTTGTATAAAAATATCGTCGACAACTAGGGGGCGACCCTCGTGATCGGGAACTAGGGGGCGACCCTCGTGGTCGGGTCGAGCGGCGCGTCCGACAGGCACCAGTCCCTCGCGCGCGCGACTAGCGGGAGGAGCGTGCGCCCGCTGAAACGAAACGCGCCGTTCTACACGCTCTGGACCAACTAGCGGAGGTCACCTCGGTCGGTCGACCGTTAGAGAAGTATATGCGCTCCCGACCGTCGGGATGTCGGTCGACCGAACGTATACTGGTGAGTCGACCGACTTCCCCACGGTCTGTCGACCGGACCGAGGTCACCTCCGTCGGAACCGTCTAGAAGCCCCTTAAGTCCCGGGAGAGAGCGAGAGCGTCGCGAGAGAGCGAGACGGCGCATTACATGAGCTTCTGGCGCGCGCACTCCGGGCAGATTATGTCGGGTCCATCGGGGATGAAGCCCTTGCCGACGAGAGAGGTCTTGCACTGCGCGCAGCTGAAGCAGTCGTTGTGCCAGTGGCGGTCCTCGAACGAGATGAACCGCGTGCCGCCGATACCTGCAACCGTCACACATGTCAATATAAAATTCTCGTGCTATGGGAGAGCCATGTTCGGCACAAATGGGCCGGCTTGAACGGAATAAAACCACGGCCTCAAAGAAAAATTATTATGGCTATTTGATTTTTTGGCTTTATGTTGTATCTAAGGTGGCATGTTTTATTATTTTTTTTGCGATTGAGCGGAACGCCTACAAACTGCTAGTCCAATTTGGCGTATTACTGTCGAAACATGTTGTGTTGTATTAAATTGAATGAAAAGAATTAAAAAAAATGGCGTGAAACGGCGTTGTGCTATGTTTCTTTTAGTGAGCGAGTTTACCGGTGGCCCAACTTCCCTAATCGTTTATCCGTATTCCCATTCCCCATTCCCTCATAAAGGCCTGTAACAGTGAACTACAAGCCGGCAAAATGCCACGGGCCCCCAGCCTGCGGGGGCCCCCTATCAGCCCCCCTAGACAAGTGGCAAGCAATTATTTTTTACAATAACCGATTGACGTATTTTTATTGGATTGACAGTGGAACGAAAACTAATTTGCCACGGGCCTCTAACGGTATAATTACGCCACTGCAACGCACTTAAGACTCTTCGGATGCCACGAGTGTCCATGGGCGACGGCAGTTGCTTTCCATCAGGTTGCCCGTCTGCTCGCTTGCCACCTAATTATCATTTAAAAAAATTACCCATGGGTGGTAGCGCCCCTGATGGGGCGCCAGCGACGCCCTAGCCTCATGTACCATGGGAAAATTGAAAGGGAGCCAGTTGACGGACCTTCGTCATTTGGTCAGAACTCAATATGTGTGTAACTCGTGAATTTGGAGGCATATTTGTTTAGGTCCAATTGGGCTCGCAATCTAGCTAATCTCCTTCCCTATATAAACAAAAGTAACAAGTAACAACATACCAGTAATAGGCTTGGCGCACTTGATACAGCGCTTAGCGAACAGCTCGCCGAAGCACTCGGCGCAGTAGGGCTTGTCGTCGCGCGACGTGAACCGCTGACCGGCGAGCGACGTGTCGCAGTGAGTGCACGTGAAACACTCGCGGTGCCACGGCTCGTTCTTGTACGTCACGCCGCCCTGCGTCAGGATCTGGAACGTTTGAAAAGACAAACACGTTGAGATCAATCCTCAATGTAAATGTGGATCACTGGAATAACGGAACATGGACACTGGCTCACTAAACAACCAAACCACTATACGCGAGCGCACGTTTATCCTCGTCAAGCGCCATAGCACAAGTGTTATTTTGACAGCTACAGCCATGTTGACAGATAGACTACCCCCACTACATCTGTGGCCGTGTTCGCTAGCGTTTTTGCATGGGTGCTTGCGCGCGCAAAATCTTTTATAAATTTGTATTGATTGTAAACACAAGCGTTGTCATAACAACGTCACAAAAAATTAATTATAATTGGTTACCTGTCTAGTTGTAAGCAATAATAGTTGGCGATGCCATGACATTACATGAGCTTGACATGCGCATAAGAGACTTGCGTGTGCCAAAAAAGTGCTAACGAACACGGCCAGTGTTATGATGTATCTAAGATGCTCATACACTACATTCAACAAATCCAGACGGTGATCGGCAATGATTGATTATCGTTAATCGGCACGATCATCAAGCAACACATTCGTTCGTTGTACTTTGTTTTGGTATAACACAAAATTGACAAAATAATCACTAATTTGCCGAACTGCGGAAAGATGGCGCTTAATGTCTGTTAAATCGCGCTATCGTCGAATTATTTTCGTTTCGAATCAATTTCAGAATAAAACCCTCGGGGAGTATTTCGCCACTTCCAGATAAGTAAGATAAGTTTATAAGTCAAAAAAGGTGTGGATAGCCTATATGACACTCATCAGGAAGTAATGAAACATGGAATGGAGCCCCTTATTCTGTAGTTTACTTGCCTTGCTTCCCGGAAAATTAGAGGAAAAGGAACTTGGGAAATATCTGAAAACGCCGCCGAAACGCACTCTGATCAAATCTATCCCCCTACTATTCGAGATTTGTGATGTTTATATTGTATTCGAATAATGTGTAGGCAGCTAGCTTAAGTGAAATATAAGTTGATAATATACCTTGTTGCACTTGACGCAGCGAGTAGCGAACTTGTCTTCATAGCAGCCAGCGCAGTAGATCTCCTGCTCGCGCGGGATGAAGCTCTTGGTGCCGATGGGGTTCTTGCACACCACACAGCAGAAACACTTCTCGTGCCACTGCCGAGTCTTGTACTCCATCTTCTTAGTTCCTGAAAACGAAAGAGTATGCGGAAATCAAGCGAATGCGTAAGAAGAATCTGCGGAGAAACATAAATTATTTTGCAAGACATTAGTTTATCGTTATTTTTATCAGGAAAATAAAATTCACGGTGTACCGATTGTAACTTAAAAACTAATAATATATATAAATACGTAGTATACGTATTTTGAGGTCCAAGGCCCTAAATGTCTGCAAAGTGACGCCTCGAATAGCATAGTCTTAGAACTATAAATGGTCACTTGATCATGAAGAAATCACGAAGAAATCGTAAAAAATCCAAAAAGAAGGTTGGTCTCAAATTCATAACCTGCTTGATAGACGTGAATAAGGCGCAAAAACTCAGAAATAAAAACAATATTTAATAGTATTAAGAGTGTGAGTCAGTTCACAGAATACAGAATGCAATGCTGACCGGGTCAAACGGTTCACGGATTTAAGAGGTTTTATTTAATTACGTTCCGACTGAGATCTTATCTCTTAAATCATCTACAAACAGAGTTATAAGCGGATTATTTAATGGGAAATAATTATTTCACAGTAAAAATAATTGTATAAATTATAATTGACTTGGCACATATACAGGGTGTAACAATAGTAAGTTATAAAACTTTAAAGACCGTATATTGTGTCACTGATACAGTTCACTGTGAAAATTGCAGGGTTGAAAGTTGAAAAAAAAGGGATTTTCATGGGCAATATCATGTCGCTCGGGCGCTTGTCCATACAAATCCCACCTGCCGTTCTAAAAAGGCAACTTCGCATCACTTCGCAATATTGCCAACAGCAATTCATTTTGTAGTTTTTCTTGTAAATAACTACTAATTTTGCAAAACAGTGATTACACAATCAATCTAAATTGATTTTGAAGTAACTTTTTTAACAAAACCATTCGATTTTTTAGAAAAATGTACTAAAACGAATTGTAGAGCAATTCCTTTGTAATATTGCTATTACGATCATTTTAGGTCCCATGTATATCTTATTAGGAGAGTATATTTCTCTCGACTTCTATTTATGATTAGACTTATATCTTTAACGGTAATCTTACGAGTGATGTTAGAGACATTTAATTGATGAACATAACAATTTAATACGCTGACGTGTATCAAATAGTTTAACGATTTCACGCTATAGTCAATTTTTTGTTGCGGGTGTTAGGTTTGTCGGGTCAACGAATTTAGTTTTAACTGACTTCCAAAAACGAGGAGGTTATTGTTTTCAATTTTGATATCAGTTTCCTGTTCTAAATTTTAGTCAACCTCGCTTAATACTTTTTTAGTTTATTTATAACATTAAATTATTTACTAAAAATTACAAAGTAAAATACACGAACATAGAATAAAAATATAAATACTATAAAAAGAAAAACTTTTCCAAATCGTCCTCAACTGGCAGAGTACGAAGCAAACTAATAGCATTGCCCCATTGGATGGCAATTGCTATCCGTTGTGCCAGGTAGCTCCCGGCTCTGGGGTCTCGGGTGGCTTCGATAAGCTTTTTTGATATCTCTTAGCTCCTACTCCAAACGGCTCAAACGTATTTTTTTTGTTTTCCTTTTTCCATTTTGACAAAAATGACTTCTTAGTAAGTATTAAACTATTTGTACCCCCTATACATAAGACTAGGTTTATTTTCAAAATTGATTCCGTAATGCCCGGGATATAAGAGTCCAGTTTTTCAAACAAGTACAGCAAATTAGTGTCAGTGAGCTGTCAAGCTAGTATTTTTGGCTTCGTGTAGACAAAGCGAACTTCATTCATTGACAAGTATCAGCTAGCAAAGACAGTTCAAAGGAAAGTAGCTTGCTATCCTGGTCCAGTATTCATAAACTGTCCCCGTGTATACCGGGCATAATAAGTATTGTTATGGTACACGAACGTCGATTTCATAGTAATGGTGTCGTGACAGCTGCGAGTTTGGAGTGTCCTTGAGGTTTGCATGTGATCGGGTGATGGGTTTGCAGTTCAAGGTTTATTGAACTATCGGTTGATTTTTGATGCGATAAAGGCGATACGTAACAACAATGTAAATATGGTCGAAAACATCTGCGCGTAAAAAGTTTTGCCGAAGACCGAAGTTCAGAAAAATAAGGGAGTAGTCGAACAGGGGACTATTATGACCTCTAAATCCCAGCCAAATTCCAGCAAGTTTACGACCTAGCTGTTAATCGCATTCCGTTCAAGTTACGCCATCAAATGCTAAAATACGCAATCAATACACTCTTTATATTTTAGCACACTAAATAATGTATGACTTATGTTTAGTTTAATAATTATTTATGGTAATTATTAGTTATGTTTATAATGTCGATATCATACTTTGCAATCACGTAGTGTATAATAAAATGGTAATTATGTATGTAGTATGATTTTCGGAAGTTCGATTTTAGTGACACAAAAGATTAGAATTATTCGGGTGGATTGATTATTACTTTTTTAAAAATTTATTCATTGACCATGGTCATCTAGTCCTTCAGTCGAATACATTTTTACAATTTTACATTCCATAATATTATGTTATTGGGTTGGAGAGAGAGAGAGAGAGAGAGAGAGAGAGAGAGAGAGAGAGAGAGAGAGAGAGAGACATTACATTGGTGTATCGTAGGCCGGCAGATGTTGCTTAAAGGAACTTAAGCTTGAGGATGGCAGCATGATTGTCCGTAGTACACTGTCAATGAGCTGGTCAAAGGCGATCAAAGACGATGATCGGCAGTGCCGGGTATGCCTCTACACGAACGTGCTTGCATGCCAACGTCTACTATCGCCGGTTATGAGGAGGGGCAATCCGATGTTATTCTGTCTCAGTTCTAAAATAATGTCAGGTCACCGGATCGGTTAAAGAGAGCATCCGTAGACCTATGGTTCGCACTCGGGAGGGTGGAAGGAGCAGGTTCAAACCCGGGTGGAGGCGTGTACCAATGAGACATTTTCCGATCTGGAGTACATAATACAGATGCTCATTGCCGTGGGAGTGTCAACGTACTTGCGACTCTTCAGATGTCACCAGTGTCCATGAGTGACGACAGTTGCTTTTCATCAGGTAACCCGTCCGCTCGCTTGTGACCCAAATATCATAAAAAAATATAAGATTCTTCGCTGCGTTTTAAATTTTTATTAGAGTAGCGCCACATGGCGAATAGTTAATTCCGCCATCACCTGTCAAAAACATGAAACAAATACGCAGCACACCCGTCGCGGGGACGCACTTTCCGCAGCGAAGGGCGTTATGCCTCGAATAGCTTTACTTTGGACATCAGTTCCACATAATATATATACAATAGATTTCTACGCAAATAAATATTATTGACATATAATTCAAAATCTTAATTTTATTTACTAATTTATAACATTTTCATGACAAAATTTACAAAATAAGAACTCCGGGGCGCCGCGCGGGTGGGCCGGAGTTATCCAAACGCGTTAATT
This sequence comes from Cyclargus thomasi, assembly GCA_026546445.1. Lineage (NCBI taxonomy): Eukaryota > Metazoa > Arthropoda > Insecta > Lepidoptera > Lycaenidae > Cyclargus > Cyclargus thomasi. Next base: position 101,079 of record JAOTAV010000029.1, on the reverse strand, counting down.
CCGTAGACAATAGGCCGTCGTATTCCACAAAAGAAAAAAAATACTCTCCGCGTGATTAAACAGTTTGAAAGTTTCTTAAAGTAATTTCAGAACAAAGAGAAAGAAAAAATACCCATTCTCTTCATAAAAGGTACACTAGGATCTTCATTTATTTTAAAATTCTGCAGATGCTATCACAGAACATTGGAGGAAAATTCTCGCCGCCCTCATTTTTAAATCTTTGATCATTTTTATTATTATAAAATTTTAAGGCTTCCATTTTAAAGTGGATTTTACTGCACTTTCTTTTCGGACCTTGCAAATCACAATACAAAGTTTTGTAGTTTTGCGCTTGACATACCTCGTAAATTGGTGATGCTGTCAACAATTATATCATTTTAGTAACCTAAAGGTGTAACATTCTTTGCGATACACGACTGCGTCCGACTACTTTTTCATCACTTGTTTTATAATGACGTAGACAAAAATAAAGCCACCGTCATAAAACAACTTTTTTTTTTCATTTTATCGGTCCCAGCGCGTGCTGCTGGGATCAAAAAGCCACATTAAGGTTGCAGTGCATTTAAATACGCTATCGCATTACCTACATAAACGCACGTGGCAGTGCCTGACCCTAATAAGAAACACAGCAAAAGCATGTTTATAAAACTAAATACAAGTTTGTTTATGTGGATGTTGGTATCAGTAGCGGCGAGGCTATTATTAGTGACATTGAAGTAACTATTACAGGGCAATTACATCAACCCTACTGCGTGTATTCTACAAATGGTGCCCATTCACAGTTAAATACCAATGTTAGCATTATCGATTAGTAAATGTTGGATTTAAAGATATGTCCTACTAGTGGTTTAAAATTTAAATTAAATTCAAATCATAGCTTGCCAATAATTATTTTTCTTGTCAGTTATAAATATGGAGGACCTTCCAAATTTTTTTGTACAGAATGCATCTATCTACCAAGTTTAGACATGAAAAACTCAAAATGGAGAAACATATTTATTTGGTTCCTTTCGAACTTCTCTTAAATAATTTAATTATTGCAAGATTAAGTACCGTACTTTATGATGACGACCTCTGTGGCGCAGTGGTTGAGCGTTTTGGTTACTCACGCCGGGGCTCGCGAGTTCGATTCCCGCCGACGGAACAAAAAGTTCAATATTTCTGGGTCATGGATGTGTATTAAATATGTGTATTATATATTAAAAAATAAAAATTTCAAATATGTGTATAGTATAAAAATATTAAGTATATTTCAATTGTTGTGTGTGACACAAGTCCTTCAGGTACTTGAAGCAGCACGGGGCCAGATTGACGTGGTGTGAAGCGTCCATTGATTTTTTTACACTTTGACAAGCCTCGTAGACCATGTTTTTTCACGGTTAGTCTTCCTTAGTTTTTAATATTCGTAGTCTACTGTACACAATCTGCCAAAGGACCGTAAAAGCTTTGACCAAAACGTCAGAATTATGCATGAAACTGCAACCTTTCTGTCAGCTGTCGCGCGACACGTCATTCGTCACCGCAAAAAGTTGCCCCCAGTTTGGGCCCCTGAGATATTGTTCCCGCAGCTCTTGTTTACATTTTTACACTCATTTGTCAAGATTAAACAAATGCTTCTGGTGCGAGGTCATATTTAAGTGTATTTGGGTCAACCTGTTATTGCAGGCATTTGAAAATTTTGCTCTTGTCCGCTGTGAGGTAAATCGAGCTTTGCAATATAAATATTATTAAACTCTAAAATTAAAAAGACTACACTTTATACGTGGATTGAATTATTTCGAATTTATTAAAAATGAAAAAAACAACCACCGATAGTAATTTTATCTAAACACATTCGCATACTCTTCACTTTCACTCCCGAACCTTTTAACGGCTCAACCGATTTCCATCAAAAATAATATTGTATTTTTTTTGTATTTTGATTTTGTATCTTATAGCTTGTCTACAACTAGGGACGTGGGACGGGCTAAAATACTACTGCCGTCAGCGTTGACGTCCAACTGGCAAAGCAGCGTGACCGGTAACTCGTACCCAAGACGCGGTATAGCGCTTGTGGTCAAACTGTAAAAATACTCGTACGAAGTCACTTTTAATATGAGTAAAAATCGATAGATTAATTCAGGCACTATGATGCCACAGACAAATAGAAACACAGACACCAGTCATGCCAAGCTTATAACATCCTTCTTTTCTGTAATGGGGATTGAAAATACATACCATCATCACCTTTGCGTGATGTTTGTTCCCGCCGTGTTGAACGCCCTTAAGGGCTAAAAATTAATTGCGTGAAAATCATTAGAAAGGTTGTAACAAACATCAGCGAAGGTCGGGGCAAATGCTACGAGTTTTTTTAATGATATTTAGGGGGCAAGCGAGCAGACGAGTTAGAATAGGGATAGGATTAGGAATGTTGGGCCACCGGTAAACTTACTCACTGAACGTCAGTTTTCTGTGAGGCCATAGTATTACTCCTGTCGAGCCATTTTCTGAATTTCATGCGTGGGAAGCCGCAGAAAAAGCCAGCTCATTTATAGGATGGACAAAACAGACTGACACACAACAAAACTAATCGAATCCATTGCAAATAATTCCTGTTTTAGCGCCGGTCTTTAGCTCCATAAAGCTTAGCCCCGCTGTCGCTCGCAATAAAACGACACTCCAAATCCAATCAGTCAATTAATCGTAATAGAAATCGACTTTACAATATCGAGTTCGATTTTTCGATTGTTCCGGCGTGTCGATACTTGTGGCACGAGTTTCGTTATTAAATTCTGACGAGTTTTCGATCGTCGATATCTGTGATTGAAAACGTATGAAGTTTATAATGACACTTGGAAATCGTTTCGTTAAATGTTGGTTAAATACTTCAACCATATTTATTTGATGGCTTAAAAACTCTTTATCTTAAAGAAAACAAGTGCTTTATTGAATCATGAGTGAACCACGCGAATCCGCACCAAATTAAAGCGTAGGTCAAGCAGTGTGATATAAAGACCAAATCGCGCAAGTCCCCCATCTACCTATGAACAATTTTTCTTATATGTCTAGTTTACACGTGATAAGTTGGTAACTACATTTTGACTCAATTTTATGTGACTTAATTTTAAGTGTATGTCCAAACGTATTTAAGTAGTTAAGCTCTTTTGTTGTTATTTAAGTAGTTAAGCTCTTACGTATTTAAGTAGTTGACTCAAGATGGACGATACATATAACAACGTACTGAAGTCGTAAATTCGGTCATTAAATTTTTTATTGATGAGGTTTTGGAGGAATAAATTATTGAAATACCTACTAAAAGGAGCATGACAAAAAACTGTACCCGAATACGCCACTACAATTGTAAATTTAACTAAATTGTGCTGACATGTACCTGTCCAAATGTGTCAAGTGACAAGCCCCGACCAACTTAACAGAAAAAATAGGAAAAATTCTAATTATCTGAGTAAGTAGTAACTGCTACTAAATTTTGTGTTTACAAGCAATTAATAACTTAAAATTTAGTTACCTACTTATCTACTTAATACGTGTAAACAAGACTATAGTGTATGATTATTTTTAAGTACTAAACAATTATTCGTTCTATTATTCATGACACGATATTCAAATACCGAATTTCCTAACCAACTTTAATGAGGCGTAGAATTTAACAGATACAGTTTGTATCAGTCGGACGAAGTTTGAAATTTTAATTGAAAAGGCGATCGCCGATGACGGCCATTTTGTCGGACCACTTTAACTACGAACTAACAAATTTTTATCCAAAATTCAAGCACGATTATTAACTTTTAGTTTTAGATTCGCATACAGTTTGACAAAACTTGTTTGTCAGTTAACTTCACTGAGATAGACTCGTTAATCTAGATTTTGTACTAGGTCTAGTGAAGTATCCGCTCTTCAAATTTAACCGCGTGATTTTTTCCGCTACTTCTGTAGCATTTAGTTATATATCACGAGAGTATAATATCTGCCTGGGTCAAAAAGTTACATGAAAAAAATACCCCTAAATAAAATATTCTGTGTGGACATTTTATTTGTATACCTCAATAAAACAAAAAAGTAGCTTAAGTAGGCACTTCAGTAAACTTCAGGAAACTCCACATTTTCGTTGTGGAATTCGTACGTTTTATACGTATATCGTCAACATTGAATCAATTTCGGAACCGATTTGCTGCACAAAGCTGTAACTGGTGCTGTATTGTATAAAACATCCAAATTTTAATTAACACTTTATTGTTTTAAAAACGAGTCGGATAATGGAAATTGAATGATATCGAAAGTATTTTCGTCTGTGCTTTTGTTGTGTGTGGTTTCGAGTAATTATTTTAATTTAAAAAAAAAACCGCATCCGCTCTGGATTGGCGGTATAGCCCGTCATTATAGTCAGCGCTTAAAACAAAGAGTACGACAAAAAAATTTGTGATGCTGACTGCTGTTTTCAATCATAAAGATTACTCTTTACGATTGAAAAGAGCATCCCAAAATTTCTGATCACGACCTGATCTAACTTATGTAACTGATATATGGGCTGAATATAATTATTACGGGCTTTACCCTCTGTCGAAAAATTTGTCACTTCCATTATCAACAACAACAACAACGCGATTATCAACAAAGTGTTGTGTTGTCAACTTGTCAACTTGTTGACCATCGCGGTTTGTATAAAAAATTGACAGAGGGTTAATAGAATAGCATAGGATTATTTATTTCAGACAAAAAGTAAAATGTCCATAGTGTAGTTATTATGTTAGTCACAAACAAGATAAAATATAACAATAATATTAATAGTAAATTAAAGTTATTAATGTTAGTAATAATTCCCTTAGTTAATTAAATTATACCCTTGACTATTTTTATCCAATGTTTTTGGATGAAACAGTCAAATCTATCTGCAATCACTTTCAGAATGCTGTTGTTTAACCTTGAGGCTGTTTCTTTCTTCAAACTTTCAGCTTTTCAAACTTTATTCTAACCGAAGCATACTGACTGACAAAACTATACATTTTAATAGACCTGACATAACTCTAATTGACAAAACTAACAAAACTGCATTCCTTATTGATATAGCCGTACCTAACACTCATAACTTGCAAACTACTATAACAGAAAACTCACAAAATACATTGATCTAAAATATGAAATAGTCCGCCTCTGGAATCTGCAAAAAGTAACTATAGTACCAATAGCGTTATCTACCACAGGAGTCATCCCAAAACAGCTTCACAAATCCCTTGATACCTTACAACTCCCTCATAATACAACGTACTTTATGCAAAAATCTGTAATTTTAAACACACGCCGAATAGTTAGAAAGTTCTTACAAACAAACGAGGAACGTACAACATTACATACTCGTATACCACAAACAAATTCACAAATCCATACATCACACATATCTCAACCTTATAATATACCAAGTCACCCTTCGAATGAAACACTTTCTATTTAAAACTCTTTTAAAATACACACATTTAAAATATATTTTTAGGTACTTACTGAGATGTACTTGGCTTCGGCTCGTATATTTCAGTATGCCAGTGAAAACCGAGAACGACAAAATAAAACAAGAATAATAATAATTATATTGTTATTACGAAAATTTTCATATCAATAGCAGATTGTTTATTATACTACCGACAGACGTTGCTCTGCCGATCCTGGTTTGTGAATCTAAGTCATTCTCAAGTCGCCTATAACACACATAAAAATTTTATTGAAATCCGTCCAGTCGCTTGAGAGGTGTTCAGTGGCGAAAACACCCGGATACAAAAATTATATTATATATTTAAAAAAACATTGCTTTTAAAACACTGTTTGTTTTATCTGCGGCGAAATATTTTTTCAGTGCAATTTCATGGTAAAGTTTTAAAGTAAAATAGTTTTCAACAATTACAGATCACTATTACGGTAGACAGTGTCTGAACTCGCCACTAATGAAAGCTTAGAATCAAAACTTTAACCTCGCGTGCCTCATATTGCCCGCGTCTGACATAACCACTGACTTTCCGCCTTTATTGTTTCAAATTTAGAACGAAGTGTTTGTTTTTTTTTATTGAAAATGATTGCGGCAAAAAATTTTAAGCGCAGAATATGAAATAAAAATAGTGTTTTGTAATTTTTCATAGCCGGTCATTAAACATAATAGGGATTTTTATTTTATCAGGATTTCAACTTAACTTTGCAAATACAATATAATATCAATCGGCGTTAAAGTACAAACTTTAGAATATCTAATTGTTTTTTCAAAAAAATTGCTCATTTTGTCTATTATTTTTTGTTTGAATTTTTTTACCTGCTTAAATTCGTGTTTATTTACAACAAAGTTAATTCGCCAAAATCACAAAAAGAAAAGTCATTCATCAGAATTCATGTACAAACAAAAAAAAAAATAAAACTAGTACTACTCGGAAGTCAAGAGCATTCCAAATTTGAAATTTAAAGGACTCTATGCCCCGGCGCTAGATTGAAATTCCTTCTATTTTTGTTATCTTGCTGGCTGCTGCACTTCGTCGCATCCGATTGAAAAATACCTGTAAAAGGTTTTGTTATTTCTTTTGCGGTTATCATATTTTAAACCCTTTGAACGTTTTCTTACTTTTGTTGTATACTAAATAGTTTTCGGTTTGTTTGATTTTGGCTAAAAAACTTACATAACATAACACACTAATTTCATTTGGTACTTAAATAAGTGTAAATATTATCTGCATATTGAATATTTTAGGATACACTGATATATAAACAATAAAATATCCTACCTAAACCTAAAAATTTTATTTCGCAATTAACTAAGAGGTGATGATTTATCTGTAATTAAAACAAAACTTTTTCTGGTGAACTTTTTTTAACCTGCAAACTTAGGTATCGTGTAATAGTTGTTTTTAAGTAACTAAAGGAACACGAGTCAAAGTTGCATAATATCCTTCGCAACTGTGCCATGTACGCTCAATAACACAGATTTCCACTTTTCCAATCAACTCGCTGACAGAAAAAACAAACACCTGAGATATCACTCCCTTGCCTGAGAGTAGATTGATTTTTAATAGCGTCTGTATCACCCTGTAGAGTGTAGAGTCGCGTTACACCCTGTATCGGCATCACTCTCTATACGCTCTGATAACTTGATTCCCAGTTAATCTCAGTTAGCTCCATTTGATTTTAACCGATTTCGCTAGGATTGGTTATGAGTTGAGTAACATTTCTACATGATTACGATTAATAAGTAATTTAAGGACAATTACATGGATGAGAAAAATCATGACATAGTCACTTGGTACACAAAAATTAAAAAATAAGTTTATTATTTTAAAATTAGAATGTTTGATCTTTAACGAGAGCACCGACGATTTTAATTACTAACATATCATTTTATCAGTCACCTATCATAAACATTAAAAAACTAAAATCTAAAAGTGAAACGGTTAAATGTATTCGGAATAAACTCGCAGTCAAATAGAATTCAGCTAGCGTAAAATAATTTTCATTCCAAGCCGGCTAAGTGTTATTAGTTTTCCCCTGTCACATTTTCATAAAAACATTTCTGCCTCTCGCCTCGCTTTAGGCTAGATATATCGCGTGACGAAAAGCGTTATCGCCGCGATAAAAACCTATCGCCGCGATTAAAACATCCCGCGATATTAACGAAGCGGGGTGACGTGCGCCTAATAGTTACGAATGCAATGCGATACTAAATGAAATAAAATTTATACATTCAATTGTATTGTATTGTATATGCCTAGGTGTGTTTAAATGAAATAGTTGAAATATTATCGATATTAATAAAAAAAAATATTGTACTACTAACGCCATCTATGAGTTAAAATAGGCAACTGCAAAGATAAAGTAAACGAACTGAGTATCCACATACTGAGTATCCACCGTAAAATTTTATAGAAAAAAACTGTCACGGTCACGTAATTATAAAAAATAAAAACAATACTGTACTACTAACGCCATCTTTGAGTTAAAATATGCAGCTGCAAAGATAAAGTAAACGAACTAAGTATTTACCGTAAAATTTTATAAAAGAAACTGTCACAGTCACGTAATTATAAAAAATAAAAACAATTTTGTACTACTAACGCCATGTATGAGTCAAAGTCAAAGTCCTTTATTGCAGATTGTAGTACATAGTTTAGGTCTTAGTAAAGGTTATACATGCAAGTTACCAATACATTCTTGCCATTACAATGCCGTACAATTATGATATTTTCAATACATAATTATTTACATTTATTTTAGTTTAATAGAAAAAAGATGTCAAAGATAAAATAAAATTAATAATAATAAAATTCATAAGTCATGCCACTAAAAAAAATCAAGAAATGTCAAAAAGTAAGATAAATTATTACCTATTATAAATATTGTCTAATTAGATTTTTTTAACTATGTCAATTTTTTTTTCCACAAAGTTCATGTAATCGTCAAGATTATAAAAAGAGTTTTCTAATAGCCAATTCGAAATCTGAGTTTTAAAAGAGTTGAGATATGCAACTGCAAAGTTCACTTATCTTAACAGTTAGACATCTTAACTCTTAAGATAACAAATCATCTTCGTATGTGTCGTATCAACGAGTATCCACATATCGTTTCCAAAATCATAAAAAATATATAAAAGTCATAGAATGCTTTGGAAAATCCAATGTCATACAGTAAAAAAATCCCGCGTGCCCTAATTTAAACTGACGAAAAAGTTGGGCTTTTTCGCTGGCTAAAATTAATTGTACTATTTGATGGTTCTAGAGATCGTTGTATTTTTGGGGCAAGGCAAGAGCCCAAGGTTACTTGAAGGAAAGCAACTGCCGTCGCCCATGGACACTCGTGCCTTCCGATGACTCACAAGCGCGTTGCCGGCCTTTATGAGGAAATTGCGAACGGGAATATGGGGTCTATGGATAAGGCATTAGGAAAGTTAGGCCACCGGTAAACTCACTTAATGAACGAAACACAGCGTAATGCCGTTTCACGCCAGTTTTCTGCGACACCGCGGTATCACTCCGAACTGGCCCATTCCTGCCGAAGCATGGCATTTGTTATATAATTTTTATTTATATTAATTTATCAAACTGTATCGTTCGATATTTTCGATATGTTTTGAATCGTATATTATGTTTGTATGGAGATATTCTACATTGTACATACCAAATGTACAGCTGTAATGTGTTAGCGAAGTAAATTGCGGGTGAAGGTCCCAGCACGTTCGTTCGGGAAATAACTTGAATGTATAATATTTTGGGAACTTTAAAACTTTGGCAGGAACGTGATAGCAGAGCTAAAATTCTTATTTAACATAAGCTGTAAGTGAACGGAATTCTAAAACTTTGTATTAAAATTTTAACTTTAAGAAATATACAAATACGTGCCCTATTATGAAAAATACTAAGTTATAGTAAGATTATCTGTACTATAACTCGCATCTTTCACATTCCAAAATTAAGAATTGGAAAACGCAAGTGAAGATTTGAAACGAATGAGTCACAGTGCAAGAAACATGTTTTTATTAATATAGTTTATTGTATTTTTGCCGTGAGAGAAACATGCTTCGGCACGAATGGGCCGGCTCGACCGGAGTAATACCACGGCCTCACAGAAAACTGACGTGAAACGGCGTTGT
>JAOTAV010000029.1:42851-63993 GCA_026546445.1 Cyclargus thomasi | reverse complement strand
GGTAGGGGGGACTTAGTGGCTTCGCCCCGGAGACGAGTTGCGTTGTTTCTTTCGGTTTGTTTTGGATATTTTCAAGCTGATTAAGCGATTTGTCGGAAGTTCGTGAGTGTTGGGATTACGGGAGCGATTATCACGCCCGTTTTAGGAAACTTTCGCGAGGTTGGTTGGTTCAGGTGGTAAGTGAATGCTATATTGAAGGCATATGTGAACGGTCATGACTTCTACGACGGTAAACTGGAAACCTTAACCAGAATGTCAGCTTTAACTAGCGAAAATTGCATGTTTTCTATAATAAGAACAAACAAATGAAGAAAGAACCCAAACACTTACAAACTTTCGCGTTTAATGTATTAGTTAAATGTAAGATAAAATGTTTAAGCATGGATGAATACTCATTACTATCTTTTAGATAAATTTTGCCGTGGGAGAACCATGCTTCGGCACGATTTAGACCGGCTCGACCGGAGTGATATCACGGTCTCACAGAAAACTGGCGTGAATCGGCGTTGTGCTGTGTTTCGTTCAGTGAGTGAGTTTACTGGTAGCCCAACTACCCTAATCACCTGATCACTATTCCCATTCCCTCAAAAAGGCCGGCTTTCGTCTCCTCGGATGTCGCGAGTGTCCATGGGCGACGGCAGTTGCTTTCTATCAGATAACCCGTCTGCTCACTTGGCCCCTAAATATCATAAAAAATAATAACTACTAAATAGAATCTATGCCCTGAGTTAGACTCGTAAAGACTCATTATGATTTCTTGTTGGAGTCGCCAGCGGGCTGATGATGATAATGAGCGCGAAGACTCAATAGTCACAGGTGGCGCTAACGGGCTCAATCGGGCCATTAGCCCATCATAACTCATTCCCTTCCTCGATGGAGTTTTGTTTCTCCCGGCCGAGTAGTTTTTTGACGCGCGCCATTTGTTGCCGTGTTTCCTTGGAGATAAATATACCATAGAGCGGACGCTGCAAGGAAATGGCTCGCGCCACTCCACTGCGGTGTACGCGCCGCAGGGCTCTTAGTCGAACTCTAGCTTTCCGCACACGAGTGCACCAAACATTCGAAAAAATAAAACGTCACGAAAAATGCCTTCTTGTGTGTTGGGACACTCCAAGAATAGTTTAAAGAACACGGGAAAATATAAATGAATATATTTTCATCGGTAAATATTTTTATTTAGTTGTTTATAAATAAAATTCGAACATTCAATTATTTCGCGCCTTTTTACATCTTTTGTCACAGAGTAAGTACATTCAGAGTGAAATGTAGGCCGTAGAACAAAGTCCCTACTCACATCGACGAGTTTGAATTTTTGTAATATTTAGTACTTTATAATTTTACTAGTGTATAAAAACATGAGATTATTTAAATAAGTTAAGTAGTTTATTATATTACTTATAAAATCTTTAGCTACATACTAATAAAAATTTAAAACATTAAATTAATAATATAACATATTTTTATTCTTTCCTTACTTAGTAAAAATCTTTGTTTCACTTTATCCATTCATTGTAATAGAGTCTGCATACATTCGAGTGCAGGCACAAAACTATGTCACTTCTCCGGTCTTATTCATCAGAAAAACCCCTCTCCTTTATTAGATTTTCATCAATACTGTTAGTAACAGTCCTTACTCTTGTGTTAGTAAATATTAATTAAATAGAAATAAGTTTAATTTTACTATATTATGTATGGGAACCTCGCTACTGGAGCATGGAGTTGCACCCAGTGCTCCAACAACCTGGACCCCTATCTGCAACATAACACATTCAAGAGTCTGTTCGGACTGTTGCGCACACGCGACCTATACATATAATAAAACAGTAAAATTTGCGTGTCTGTACATTTAATATTTTTACAAAATAATGAATGTGGGGGTGCTAAGGAACAGTAATAGAACACATGTCGACAAAAAAGTTGTCTGTCTTTTTGTCCACTTGTTTGTTTGTACGCGCTAATCTCGGGACGGATTTGAATAAATCTTGTTTTGTTTAATAGCTATTGCATCTTGGCGAGATACGGGATACTTTCTATCCCGGGAAAATGTACCTTTCCCGCGTGATATACAAATTTTGCGCGACGAACTTGCGCGCAGCAAATACTTGATAATAATAATGTACACAATACAACATGGCGACCGCAACTACGGCCGTGTCGCCGTAACTGATACAACACCATAACACGATCATGTTAACGTTAATTATTTCAATTCGGATACATCGGATTAACGAAATTTTAAATGTAAATTGTTTTAAATGTTACTGCGAATGTGTTACGTTATTGAAATTTGGATATTATGATAACTGCGACCGTGATGTCATTATTATAGTCGTTACGAAGCTTTAAATATTGTTTAGTCATTGTCCACTTTATTACATGACGTGCTTTTTCAGGGTTCCGTATGCAAACGGTTTTTTTATTGTCTGTCTGTCTCAAGGCTGCATCTCGAGAACGGTAATAGATAGAGAGTTGAAAGTTTCACAGAATATTTCTGTTGCCATTATAACATTAAATACTAAAAACAAAATTAAGGTAATAATCTTATATCTAGAAACGTGATTGTTTTACCTCTTGCTCGATATCAATAATGGTGTCTGATATGTATTTGAAAAGTTCACAAAATAGTCAGTTGTATTAAAACTTTATTAATCATAAGTAAAATTAAATTATAAGAAGAAGGATAACATAAAAAACACATTTTTGCCTATTTTTACTGTATTATGGTACGGAACCTTTCGTGCGCAAGTTTAACTCGCACTTGGCTGGTTTTTACAGTAAAATTATCTGCCCTACACTATAAAGATGAAAAAAATATTTACAATAAAAAAAAAATATTATGGTATACACATGGGGCCTCCTTATTTTCAATTTCTCTTCGATAAAATCATTAACTTTATAATATGCTTCAGCACACAAACGCTCTTTAAATGCTTTTATCAGAATTTATGAAACTTAAACATCGAACGTTTGTGGGATTGTGTTATATAGGCGTATATATAACAGAATCACACAAACCTTTAAAGGATTTGCTTACTTTAGTAAGCCTAAACATTGGTATTTCTAGCTTATTCTTATTTCTAGTATAAGTAGTAAGAAAATATAAAATATATAAAAGAAAATTAATTCGGTGGAATACAGTTATATACAAAAGAATAATAAGATCTGACGATCTTTGAGGCTTAGTTGGAAAGAAGTCGCACGGATCAAAAAATTTTTAATGTTCCTGGGTCTTAGATGTATATAAAATATGTGTGTCATATAATAAAAATCTTAAATATATATAGAGTATAAAAGTAATAAATATATTTCCGTTGTCTGGTACCTGTAACACAAGTCCTTCAGGTACTGAGTAAGGGGCCAGACTGACGTGGAGCGAAGCGTCCATATATTATTATTATGTAAAGTAGTTATATACTATTTCATAATATAAACATACATCACCTTAATAATATCACTCACATAACACGTGGTTATATAGACACCAGACGTTCTCCGGAACATAATTTCGTGTCCATAGATAATGGTTCGTCCATCAAGCGACTTGAATGGCGCGTTAATATTCAATGTAAAATCAATCATCAATATGAAGAGCACATAATGGGAGTTATGTGGATTCAAGTTCCCCGATACACCCACTAGGCTCTAGCTCCGTTAGCGCTGAACAAATACGCATTACCAAGAAACGGACTGGAACCTCACTATTGAATGTAAACACAATTTCGACGTGTATTCGTTTCGCATATTATCATTTCATATTTTAACGAAATTATTATTGTAATCATGTTACGAGAATGGGTAATTACGACATAACATGATAACGTTTGTAATAGAGCTGTATGAAATACAAATTTTGAATGTAGTAAAGCTAAATAAAATACAAATTATGGAAAAAAATTAATGATATACCTAAAAGGCCTCTCTAGAAGTTGTACAGTAGAATCCTTCAGTTAAATGTTATAGTTACGTTACGATCAATCGTCGTCAAATTTTAGTTTTTACAATTTTTATTTAACTAATTTTGAGCTGTGGCCAAAACAATTCGTTTATAGTAATAATCCATTCATTATTGCAGTTAATATATACCGATACTAGCTGACCTAAAAGCCTAAAAAGGCCGTCATATCAGTATTTTAAAGGATAATTTTGATTAATTCGTTATTTCAAAATCAATTTAAATTAATTGTTAAATTGATGTTTTAAAAATTTGTAGATTTGCGCAAGAAAAAGGACTAAACGAACTGTTCTTAGCAATATCGCCCCTTTCAGAGGGGCAGATAGGCGTTTTCCTGCGGGATGATTTGTGAATTTCAAGCATTTGATGATCGTTGAAATTCACAAGTCCTCTTATTTATAATAGAATAAACCAACACAAAACTAAGCTGTTAATAGTGCCAGGCAAAATAAAAGCAAACAATGTTAATAGAAGTGGAAACAGAACAGCTACAAAAACAGCTAATTATTACCATAAAGTTCGAATGATATTACAACGAGCATTCCCGAACTCAATGTTTTGACAGCGAACTATTCAAATATGCGATCGAACAATAACAGAATAAAATATCGAGCTGGAACACAAACAAGCTCACATTAAGCTGGAGCTAGCTGGTGGCACGCACCGCTGTTTGCTTTGACGAAGTCAGAGCAGCGTTAAAATCAGACGCGGTCGCAGCTGCGCCCGTGTCGCAGTGCGCTCCCGGCTGCATATTTTATGAGACCAGCGATATGGTCCCGATTGACGACGTTAAACGTGAGCCCCGAATTCTGAGGAATCCAAAGCAAATAAAACCGACTCCAAGAATACAGGATTTTACAAATTGGCTTCATCGTATGTCTATTCACTTACTACAAGTTCTGTGGTATGTCCAGGGGAACGGATAATCACTAAGGGAAGTTGTTATTATAAACAAAAAAATTGAGACACATTCAAACTTCATTCACATAAGGTGACTATTAATTATGTCATTGAAATTAGTACTACACTAGTTCTTTGCCGCAAACTTAGATATTAGTTAATATTATAATATATATATAATATTTTAGAGCGTCCGTAACCTTTGGTTCGCATTTGAGAGGGCGCAGGTTTGAACCCCGGTGGAGACGATAAGACATTTTCTGATCTCAAGTACATAATACGGATGCTCATTGTCGTGGGAGTGGGCTGGCTCGAGCGCAGTGATAACACGGCCTCACAGAAAACTGGCGTGAAAAAGCGTTGTGCTGTGTTTCGTTCAGTGAGTGAGTTTACCGATGGCCCAACTTCCCTAATCCACCTATCCCATTTCCATTCCCTATTTCCTCATAAAGATCGGAAAAGCACTTGCGACTCTTCGGATGTCACAAATGTCCATGCGCAACGCCAGTTACTTTCCATCAGGTAACTCGTCTGCTCGCTTGCTCCCTAAATATCATAAAAAATATATTTATTAGTTAATAGAAGTCAAACACTACGGGAATCTGTAACGGGTCTATGGATATGGTAGGGACTCAGGCCCCCGGCAGGCTCACTCACTGACCGAACACACAACGCCGTTTCACGTCAGTTGTCTGCTATACCATGGTATTCCTCCCGTCAAACCCTTTCGTGTTACAGCGTGGCTCTTCCTTATTTGATTTTTTCTTCCCCCAGGTGGCGTGGATCCACATCGATCGTCAGATGATTCTGACGATCCACCGGCACGTGATCACGCGGCTGGCGCGCTTCAGTGTGTCGCATGACAACGCCATGACCTGGCTGCTCCACGTCAGCCAGGTGCAGCAGGAGGACAGAGGCTACTACATGTGCCAGGTCAACACCAACCCCATGATCAGCCAAGTGGGATACCTCCAGGTTGTAGGTGAGATTTTGACGATGTAAGCGTAGAAACCAACTTCTTTTGTATTTTCTTATACTTAGGGGTTAAGCGAGCAGACCGATTTGGACGATTGTGAGCTTCACCTCATTAAGTTAAGTTTTGCTTTTCAATATACTTCTTTTCTTTTCTTTTAATTTAAGTCGTTTAGAGCCGGATAGTCTGGGTGCCATTATTTTATTCAATTTTGAAGTGATCTGTGTATCTTATTGATATTTGATCTAAGATTGATGGTGTTATAAATCTGGACAAATAGCTTAAGCGTCATTTCAATTTCAACACGCTTTTATCATGTCGTCGTGCATATCAAAATTCAGTATGTAACGTAACAATGGAATCTAAGGTATCGAATTTAACCATCTGCCAAGGATATGCCGCAGTGTTATGAAAACTGGCAGATGTACTTTTGATGAAAATACAATACTATGACCCTGTTAAGCAGGTCTGATGACGAAACCTGAAAAAAGAAGGAAAAGAAGTCTACTAAGACCCATAATAATTAGAAACTTGGAGAACCTGCTCGAGGCATCAGTAGATTTACAATAGATTCCGGCCACCTTTTTCAAAATCCAACAGAAATTAGGCCGAAGTTCAAACACTGTTCCTTCAAATCTCAATGGGTGTGAAATGTAAATGTCGTCACCGCACCGCGTACCCATTACCAGCGTGTTAATTGAATCAGCGCTGAATAATTTAGCCCCGGCTGATAACCGACGGTAATCTGGTGAGCAATAAATATCACTCTCATCCGCGCCAGGGGGAGTGGGAGGAGAGGGGGGGGAGACGGAGATCTAACGCTTGCGGCCACAACCCTTCAGCTCATTTAAAAGACGCCTATGTTATGCAGTTGTGGCAAAATATAAGTGGCATAATGTTTAATTAAAAGTTTGTCGGTCTTGTCTAGTTCAATTTTTATTACATCAGGTAGCAAACGAGCTAAGTTTTCACATGTCTATTTTTCACCATCTGAAGTTATATAATATACCAAGTACCGTCAACATCGATCATAGGCGATAATAGACAAATATGGCCTTCTATACAGTCTTCGCAACCATAGCCTGATATTAACAGCAGCAAAATAGATGAATATGAAAGGCCCCAACCTAATAATAGTTAGACAAAACTTTCGGTACTCATGCGACATAATCCACATGAGTCGGGAGTTTTATTTGGAATAGGCATAATACGCTCAAACAGGGATCGTTTCCAAAACAAATAACCCCATTTGTAGAGAAACTAGCTGACGCTAAAATCGTGGGAGGGGCGCAAACCACCGATTTAGAGCGCCGTCTTTATACGACCACAATCCCACGCAAACTTTTAAGTGGAAATAAAAAGGATGCTCTCAACCTTCACACGTCCCCTTACGTCCAACTCGCAGACGACCTGCGGTTACATCCAACTTTTTATTCAACTTATTAATTCTGAGTACTTAACGAATATTATGATAGTTTATGTTGTGGAGGCAGTAGGAATTGAAATATTTTTAATTGTGGTAACCTTGAGTATAATAATAGCTAAAATAGGATAATATGTTATTGGTAATTAAGAATATAATAAATTTACATTTGAACTAGCGGACCCAACAGACGTTGTCCTGCCGGCCTAATTAGTGATTCTAAACCATTCTCAAGTCCCCTAAAATACACATCGTCGCTGCGAGTGCCAAGTTCCATATGTGATTTTAGTCAGGTTGTGGGAAACAACAAAAAACATGTTAAAGGATTGAAAATAAAAAAAAAAAACAAAATTATTGATCCCCCAACATGATATATTGCGAAAATGGTTTATCAGAATGTGCAGAACGAAACTGAGATTATTTTTAGCGGAAAAACGAAAAATAAAAAAAAAACACATATGAAATTTGGCACTCTCAGCGACGATATAAAAGTTTCATCAAAACGGGCCAGTCGTATAGTAAAAGGTTAAGATTTCAATCTAAAGTACTTAACATCAGTTGCAGGTTATTCATATTAATATTTTTACTCTTGTGATGATAGAATCCAAAGACTAGAGTGTTCTATAACCGTCCTTGTGGTAGCCCAAGTGTTTACGGTGTTCTCGCTACTTAGTCCAGACGGATAAACTATTTAATTCATCTGGGACTAACCATGTGCAAGTTTCCACACGACGTTTCCTACCGAACAAGTATTAGTACTTAGGATCGGTAAAAGTCAAGGTCAAAGTGCCTTGATTCAAAACAGAAAATAAATAAAGATACACTTAACTTTTTGAACCTCGAAACTACGATGCTGTCAACTCCGGAGCTAGCCCGGTGACAATAGAATACGTAAGAAACGCAAAAGTCTCATAAGCTACCAGTGTCATACGAGTATAGCTTAAATACCCAAAACACGCGGGCAGAACATCAAAGCAATATTCCTCAATTAGGTATTCCAATTGCAGCTCGAAGTGTAAGCAAACGTTTTAAAAGATTACGTCAAAACTAGCGCTTATTATTCAAAGAGCGAAATTCAAAGTTCGGCTTTGGATTGGGTGAATGCAAAGTCTACCTCCTACCTCCTATCTCGCTCATAATACCCGTTTGAATGTATAAAGGTATTTGCTCGGGATTCTTTTAAATTTCCCTACCGCCGCTCCCCGGCAGCGATACCGCCGCTGAAATATCACGTCCCGCAGGAATTTCAAGTTCCTAAGAATTTCATCCGTGAAAGTTCAACCGACGATGTAAAATGGAATAAAAGGTGAAATTTATCAACTTTCAAATTTCGAAACGACTTGATGATGTCAAACGGCAAATTATTATATATTAAACTTTCGAAGTTATCAGTGTTATTTTGTAACAAGATGTTGCCTGCGACTGCTTTCGCGTAAAATTTTTTAATTTAACCCGTTTACAATATTTTTTGACTACTGCTCGCCTATTGGTCGTAGCTTGATTCCGGTAGTTCCTGAGATTTGCGCGTTCGAACAAACAAACTCTTCAGCTTTATATTATTATTACAGACAACTAAAAGCGGAGGGGGATCAAATTTGAGACGTTTTCTTCGGATTAAAGTGAGATTCGTACATGAAATTTATTGGATCTTTTGCAACCTATGCCGTCTGCCGTCTGCCGTCTGCCGTCTGCCGTCTGCCGTCTGCCGTCTGCCGTCTGCCGCTGTGAATTGTGACCATATGTCTTAAAATTTATTGAGCGTACTTTTACAGACCTATTCTTTTAAGACATTGAAATTGGATTGCATGGAATAAATTAATATTTTCTTAGGATATTAAAAAATCTAATATCATAGTATCGTAAAGGTATAGTCGGTCAACCATTTTAAAATAACTCAAAGGAGTTTGGTAAATTTTATAATTATATAAATAGGGTATTTAAGTTGAATTAAATATACGAATTCTTTCTTTTCAAATGAAATGCTCCAGTATAATAAATTAACTTTACACAGGCAAAGCCAGTATAAAATCTAACTATCTATAATGTTACATATACATTTATATTTGATAAGCATCTAAAAAGAAAACAAAGACCCGAAAATATGAGGTACAAGTTCAATCATGATCTTTACCATATTTTCTTAAAGTAAAAAGTCAACAACAGTATCATAAGATCAGAAATAGGTCGAGAATCCACAGCTCATTTGGAATGCAGATTCACTTAAGGCGAGCAAGCAACCAGCTAAAAGGCTGCTTTGATGAAATGTTACGTTAAAACTTTACTCATCCAACTTATTTAACGTTCACGCCGCCTATAATGAACTAAATATACAATCGAAAAACTTTGAAGGAATAAAACATCTCTGCTTCTCGGAGAAAATAGATATAGAATAGATCCTCATGCGATAATATATACTTTTTCAACTAGTGTCGTCCATGGCTACCTGTAATGTAACAGCAGATGCGTTGTGAGTGCGTCGCCATTTGATTTTTTACGTGTTGCGGCCGCTGGCAGCGAGGATCGGTATGTTAACTTAAGACGTGTGACCGCATTCATTTAGTCTCGGCACGAATTAGCCTAGATTGTTGCTTCGCTGCCTGTTGACAGCCTCCTTTACGACCAATCACTGGTTGATTTACATGTGATTTACCTTGGCGCCAAGAATAAACAGTTCATTAATTTTATATATTGTGATACTCAATTTTTTTAATCACATTCTGAAAACTTTTGATTCAAATTGATATACAAATAAATATATACAAATAAATTAAGATGTTTGATGAAAGTTTTTTTTAAGTAAGACAAACAATTTGTTTCAGTGCCACCCAATATTCTGGACGAGGAAAGCACACAGTCAGCGGTGGCGGTCCGCGAGAACCAGAATATCAGCCTGGTGTGCAAGGCTGACGGATTCCCGACACCCAAGATCATGTGGAGACGAGAGGACGGACAGCCCATCTCCGTGGACAGGAGGAAGAAAGGTAAGATGATGATGAATAATTAAATGTTCGTGACATAAGAGATGATACCAATGATTATAATAAAAGTAATGAAATTTACTTAAACTGTATAAGATGAGATATTGAAAGTAAGACAGACGTCATTAAATTGCTCCTTGTTAATGGTTTCATAATGATTTTAAACTATGAACCGTATTTATCAACAGGATTGGAATATTCAAATAAGAATTAACGAACAAAAGACGAAAAAACCAAACGAAAACATTTTTAGTTGATTCAATTCGTTTGCGGCGTACGTGGCTTCGTATTTGTACATGTTGGAAAAATTACATAATTTCCGGTGCATTTGAGGAACATTTTGCTCAACAAACGTAGAGCTCTCGTGGGCTTTCGACCCACATTCGCAGCGAGCTGGGTGTGTGATGTAATTAATTTTTAATTCGAATGAATAAAAACACCACGCTTATTAATATTAAATGTTAATTGCTGTTGATATGGCGTTAAAAGCGTTTACGAATTGAATTATTAATTTTCAACGTCGAAAATTTGATTTTGTTTGAATTAGGAGATCGTTTCTATCGACAGAAATAGTAACAATTATGTTAGAAAATAATTATGTTCGGCAGTCATTTATTAACACAGCTAAATTTTTCCCAGCGTTAAGGAGTATTTTTTATACGAAATTTCATAACTTGTATTATCTGTTTGGCGAAGAATTCATCAAAATCTTAGCGTCATAACATCTGCCTGCCTGCCAAATTGACCGAAGTTTTATATATTTAGATATCCCTAATTATTACTTCCATACCTTCATCTTAATTAAGGGCGTTTTATGCTTTAGAAAGGCCTCGCGTGCGTCACACTCAGTGAAATTATAACAAAGGTGTCACCAGTCTTGACTTACAAAGAGAGCGTAACGGCCGAAAAACCCACTTAACACAAAGGTACCGATTAAATCCCCTTGTCCAATGAAAAATTGGGTTTAAATATTCCACGGGAGTTGTGAGGGTGCTCCTCGCTAATTGTCGCCTGCTTCACGTCATCCGCACCGCCGATTTAATTACGATCAACGTCAAAAATCCCACGTCCCTTTATAACAATATCCGGTAATTCAGAGGTGAGAATCGTTAACCGTTCGGACTCCAGCTTTAAGCACGATAGCCTTTGATTTCGCAAATACAGGGAGTATTATCAGTTATTTATATTTTCAGTTAATTATTCTTATTTTGAAGGTATTGAGGCCTATGTTTTACTTAAATCATTATTATTTACTTTTTCTATTAACAGTAACCACATAATGCGTGATATTTTTTTGTATCTACATTCCTTACATAAAACGAGAAGTAAGTTATAGTCAAATTGGTGTCATCAATAACATCCACCGCAGTTTTTTCATTACATACTTCTGCAAAAACTTCTCGAACAATTTCTTTTCTTTGAAAATTAATTTGAGAATACGTTCTATTAAAATCACGTTGTAATAAATTTTGATGAATATGAAGATTGGTTAGCATCCCGCGGGACTCGCCGGTTCTGTTACTTTGTATTTACTTTTCTAAATTAATTTTGCTCCTGTTATATTTCAGTCGATTTGATTAAATTTTGCAATTCTTAATTGTTTCGATATCAATATCGGACCCTTTATTGATAATGGACACGTGCTATTTATTGATTTCATGAAAATATTATATAATTGTTAATACCAGTTATACAACACGGAACTGTATTCTTATTAATGTATTTACGTAAGTTTTGTAGCACTTGGAGTATTTATATTATGGAATAGTAATCATTCATTACATTCATATTTTCACATTCATATTTCTTACTTATCAGGAGACACAATAAATCATAAGTTCAACCACGGCGTTCGTATTATCATTTGCATCAGCTCCCCCCACCTCTAAGGGCTTTTATTCGAAAACAAGGATCACAGTAATTATAATTTGTCATCATTTATTAAGTGTTTAAATTCATTTGTTATCCTTTTCTCGTTATGTTCCATTAAACACATCTGAATGCGTGCGGCCAACATATGCGGTCCTGCAATGTTTTCGAGATTCTTTCTCTACGAGTATAACGATGCGAAATATTATGTTAATGACAATTTGAGCGGTCCGAATATTTCAGTGGAATGGCCGGGGAAATAGCCTCTAATGGCAATTTTCGCTTCCAAAATAAGTAATGCAATGCCGAGTACAGTTGCGTTTAATTGCTAAATATATTCGGGAACGTACAATCATGGCCTCTTGTGGTTTCCGAGCTGGTGCGCAAATTAAACCTTCACTTAATACAACACATGCTCGCTTAAGCTGTAATAACTGGCGTGACTCCATTTTATATGCATTCAAATAATTTTTCGCTCCGATTAAGGGTTTGGTTTTGTGCGGCATCTTCATCTTTCTGGCACATCTTTTGGGGTTGACTGATGACTTATAATGGCTGCTTTTAATAATGTATTCTTCTGATCTAATTTATACATATAATAAAACAGTAAAATGGCATGTGTGTACAATTAATATTTTTCAAACTAATCAATTTGGGACATTAATAGAGCAAAAATCTACGTCTGTTTGTATGCGCTAATCTCCGGAACTACTAGACGGATTTGAATAAACCTTTTCTTGTTTAATAGCTCTTAGACCTGGGAAATATATAGGATATTTTTTATTCCGGGAAAATGTACGGTTCAAGAGTGACATACAAATTTTTCGCAACGAAGTTGCGGGCACCAACTAGGAACATAACATAATAAACGGTTGAGCTGATCCACAACTCAGTTGACAGATTCTCCATACTTCATCTATCAGATAAGTCGTCTTTAGGCTACACGGCACTTATCACAAATAAGAATTATCACAAATAATAATAACCCCCCCCCCCCTTCTTTATTAATTTAATGCTGTTTTGGAAATGTTATCGTTATGAAATAATATCTAAATATCAATTTATTTATATGTAACTTTATCTATAACTTCCTGTAATATTCATATTAATTTCATGCACAATGTTCAAAAGAAAATACAACTAAGCTGCAGTATTTAAAAGACGTCGGAGCTCAGATATTCTAATATTTAAATAGAAACCGTCACTTGGCTTTTTGAGTTTATTCTGCAAACTCTTTGTTGCAGAGGGTAACGTCCGAGTAACGCTCCCTTGAGACTCAAATGTTTCCTTCACCCATTCGGAGCACTTATTAAAATTAATATTGTCTTAGAAAATTCTATATTTAAGCTCCCTGGAATATTTCCTTATGTTGGTTATCATCGCTGCGCCGAAATTTCTTTACTGCGTGAAAAACAATATTTTTCAAAGTTCTTTAGATAATAAGTACAAAAAAAAAGCCTTTTTGTCTGTCACTTTTGTACGTTCATACCATAATTGAAATTATCAATTCGTCTTTACAAAATTTTACATTTAACTTCGACGTAACATCTTCTCATTTTGTTACTTTCTAGACGACCGATATACCGAAAAGGATAGCCCGGGGCGTGAGTCATTACATAATAATAATAATTAGCGTGTACGGTCCCGTGTACCCACAATATGTAAATTTGGGCCGTGTACACATCACCTGCACCGGTAAAATGGGCGACCTTTGAAATTACCCCGAAATTATGGAGTATCAACTAATATCTACCTGGATATTGCCGACAAATGAAGTAAACTTTACGGATGACCCCTTATATTGTTGTATTAATTGTTTGTACTGGAGCTTATAAAATAAATTATAAGTAAGTTAGATGATATTATATGTTACTTAGATTATGCAGTCAGAAAAGGCATACATCATTTGTCGTGTCACATTTCACTAGAGAATAAATATTGAAGAGTGATAAGAAATAAAACTTTTTGCTCGATATGCGTTGATAACAATTTTTAAATTATGTTTTCGAGTTAAACGGTATCCTATGTTTTTTATAGAGCTATAACTTAATTCGCACAGTGATTTGAAATGAGCTCCCATAATAACTATTGTAATATAATAAAATACCTCCCTAATGATATGTCAAGACGTTATTGGTCCTTGGACTGTTTTGTCTTGTCCTTCTTTCTATGGTTGCATTAGTAATGAGTTGAAGCTCGCAACTTCGTCGCGCGGGAATTTGTATATCACGGGAACCATTTTCCGGGGATAAAAGTATCTTATGTGTTGCCTGGACTTAATAGTTATTAAATAAAAAAAGAGTTATTTGAATCCGTTCAGTTGTTCCGGAGAAAGTAAAAACAGAGAGACAACTTTTTTTCATCAATAGGAGTTCTATTACTGTTCCTTAGCATCCCCACATTGATTATTTTGTAAAAATGTTAAATGTACAGACACTCCTATTCTACTGTTTTATTATATTATGTATGTATAGATTACTACTTCAATATTTATGTATATTGAACCTTATTCATTTATTAATTTATAAAAGTTAATTAGAGGAGTCGCTCCAATTACAATAATTAACTTTTTAGTAAAAATTAAAATAAATAAAATGAAAAAAAAAACTAATATTATAAAAAAAATAATAATAATAAAAAACTTTATACAAAAATAACGTTCAATTATAAAATTGCAGAACATAATTATTTTAAACAATCACATTACACTTATTTACTTACATAACTAAATAATTATGAAGTTGAATAAATAATAATAATATTTTCACCACCATCGAGTAAAGTGTCGATTAAACTACTCGCCGGTTAAAGTAACCCATAATTACAGGTGTCAATTTCACGACAATCCAGTAGCGCTAATCATATGATTAAACTGTCTAGAGACATACTTGCTTATGTGAAATAGACAAAAGATACTTGTGAGTTTTACTTTCCAATTAACCGTTCTTAGCCCCAACGCTTTCAAAGTTTTTATTTTTATGAAATTAAAAAAAAAATATTTCTAACAGTATCCATCTGTTTGCTTATCAGTAACAGTACAATTGTACTGTTACTGACGAGACGACTGAGCTTGTATGGACGATCGTAAATTAGTAGTTTATACAATAACTATAAGGGTCTGTTTCATCGCTTATAGAAAAATCTGTCCACAACTTTATTTGAGAGATTTTGTATGGAGAGAAACTGTCAAAAAAGTTGTGAGTTTAGTAAATTAAGAAATTAAGATTTTTAGCAATATTCTGCGAAAATTAACCTCAACATGTAAGTAAAAATACGGGGTTGAGAACCTCGACACGGGTTTTCGCCCAACACAGGGGCATCCTCAGGATGTGGACTCTACGAACAACGTCCGTTGAGTCCCGCCACCGCAGCATATGCGCGCTATGGATTTCCGCAATGTAACGCCTGATTCTATTAAATATTTGAAAACAGTTGTGGATAGCCTAACAGAAACTTTATCTGTAAGCGGTGAAACAGACCCTCACTCTACTTACCATTCCAGTGACGGTGTACGAGGGTGACACGCTGAGCCTCCAGCGCATCAGTAGGACGGAGATGGGCGCGTACTTGTGCATCGCCACCAACGCTGTACCACCTTCCGTCTCCAAACGCATCATTGTCGACGTTGAGTGTGAGTACCTGTTGTAGTGACGGTAACCGGGTTCATAGACACCTGGAACAGTTTTGTAGTTCCTGAAAACGGGAGTTTGTAAGGGCACTTAATAACGTTTTTTCCCTCATTACAGTGATCAACTGACTCGAGAAACTATCTTATTTATCGGAAAATCTGGTGGTCAGTCTGAGCTATTCTAACTATACTCGAAAATAAAATGTTGCCTCGTGAGAAATTGTAATCGCGCCTTGAATCTCGAAATTCTGATGATCATATACAACATTACGCCTGAAAAATAGAATTTGTTAGCCGATTCTCGGACTTATTGAACATGCTTATAAAATTTAGCTAAAATCGATATAGCCTTTTTGGATATAAAATAAAACAAGCAGTGTCGCATGAAAATTTTAAATACAAGACTAGCTGTTCCCCGCGACTACGTTCGGGTGAAACATTATAAACTATTCCGTTTTCACAACATTTTTTTTTTGATTACTGCTCGTTCTCCTGTTGGCCGTACGATGTTAACAACAACACAAAAATATTTTTTCGATTCCGGCCCGTAGTTCCTGAGATTAGCGCGTTCAAATAAACTCTCCAGCTTCATATTATTAGTATAGATTACACAGTCAGAACTAATTACGTCATGTCGATTTAAATTGTAATAAAAAACAAAAAAACATCGTATAAATGTTGTATGAAAGTAATAAAATAAAGTTGTCCTACTTAAAACACTCGAGCCAAAAATATTGATGATTGTAATTGCATTCGTACTACAGCCTACAGCGTGCAGTTGGCGCGGAGTCAAACTTCTCGCTTGTTAAATTATTGTCCGAAGTTTTGTGCAAAAATTTAATGGGTTTAAACACTGAATTGGTTTCAGCCGAAAATTCATAACGAGTTGCCTCTAATTCCGTGGATTGGCTGCATTCGGATGAATTTTCTCTAGCAAATGTTTCGTCGGTAGGTTACTATTCGACTTCTAATCAGGACGATCCATTGAGTGAAAGAGCGCCGAGCCCCCAAAAAGTTCCTGATAAGACGTGAATTTTAAGAAGCAAACAGAAATCAAGTCGAACAAAAAACAGAAAGATTGCAAACTCCCTGATTGCGGGGGAGAGATAGATGTAAACACCGTCTCCGGCGAGGCATGCACCGCGAAAATATTATCTTTCAATTATCACAGCCGCCATTTTGTTTTGTCAGCTGTCCTCGAGTCGGATGCACAAACAATGCCGTTTTTTGCCGCCTTTAAAATAACTTCAAAGGGATATTGTTTAAAAAGCTCCGCTTAAGTTTTCAATAACTTTAAAAAGAAAAATTGAAAAATTCGCAATCTTTCGATTCTCCATAATTTAACTCAAATCTGCCGCATTGTTCGTCCTTTTCGAGATATTTCGAGACGGATAAGAGTTTAGCAATTTAGGTTCATTGTATGTGACTATATACTTGAAATTGCGACATGCAAAACTCGTCCATCGAAGGACATAAAGCTCACAAAATATAGTGCAGAATATTATTTCTTTACGCATAATAAGCCAAAGAAAATATTGTACCGAAGGAAAGTGTATTTGCTTTTATAAATTACTGACCAGAGCAAAATCAATGGCGGGCGCTCAGTGTTTGAATAGAATTCGCTATTCAGCCAACAACCTCAAATTTCTCAGCATAATTGAAAATTGTACTATAATTTCTTGTTCAATTATGGTATGACCTAATTGAAGCGATGTTTTTTCAGTTCGAAAGAGCTTATTAACCGCTTCCAATTGAGCAATTAATTACTTCTTTCTCGATGGAACAAAATCGCAATCGCTTTCGGATGAGTTTACTACTTTTTTTAATTAATTAAATCTAGGAGTAGCATTTGCTTTATCTATTTAATTATGGTAAAAGACTTTCTTATTTTATACCTATTTTTGTTTTGCCTCTAGGTTTTGAATTTTAGATAGAAGGTCCATTGTAGATGCATATATTAATTTTCTATAATAATTTAAAGCCAATGCCTAAAATTATAAAGAATTAAAATTATAACGTAATGGATAAGAAAGTTACATTTAACAAAAATATATAATCCTTACTGAACCAAAGTAAGAAAGGGTTTGCTAAAAGTGGAGAGGCGTAAAACAGGAGCGAGTAATTTTTATGTCGAGCCACCTAATAAGGCTCATGTCTATGCTAATGTGTATGATAATGAAGTCACATTCTAATCTCGCGCAAAGGTGCTCTTTATAAATATTTTAAAATGTCATATAATATTAAAAGGTATCACACGCCTTCAGTGATATTCGCGGGAATTGCCGTCGTAAACTCAAATGCGAATTACGTTCGGAGTACATTTTATGACGTCTGAGAAAAATCCGCTGTTGAGATCTCTCTGATGTGTTCGGGGCGCTGGTGAACGCTCGGCCGCGCTCGTCTGAGTTCGTGGAAGTTCGGCACCATCTATCATTACCGGGAGTTTATAAATTGCTAGAGTTTCCAATAGTTGAGCGTGGCGCCCTGTCTGGTGCTCCATATGATATGATTAATGTGGTCGGTGCGCGATTTATGTGCGCTACCTGCAGCTCTTGCAGGATTTGCACGTCGCAGGAAGTTTAAACAATAAACAATGGCGGAGACCTGTAGATCATCTGTTACCTCGTCTTATACGCTTAAGCTGTTTTTAAAAATAGTAGGATCTTAGTCTTTACGTCAGAATCTAGAATGAAATAAATTGTAATGACTATTAAATGTGCAACAACGAAATCTAACACCACCACTCAGTCCTTATGCTTGACGCATAATATTTTCTTCACTCGCATACTTTCCAGAAGCGGACGCTTTATCTTTATTAGCACTATAAAGTACTGCAGCTAAGAGCCAGAAATCTAAACCTCCTGAAATTCAGCGGTTCGATACGGGTGCGCTGCACTCCGAACTATTTCGCATGTTTATTTAATCCGGCATTATCGTAAAGTTGGAAAAGTATTTGCGGTTTAAGAAACCCGTAACCCGTAACCCGCGTGACCCGGTGGCGGGCGCGCCAAAGTGCATTCTATAAAATTCATCACGCTTTTTATGTATCGCCTTCCTTGATCCTCGAGTCGAAAAGTTTGCCCGCATTACGGCGTCGCCGTTTTCTTTATTATTAATAAATTTAATGGCTTAAACTTGAGCTGCTGGCTTTTTATGTGCCGCGGTATACACATCATTAGCATATACTGCAGCTATCATAATCTTTATTCTATGTTTAATTTATTTTGAACTTTATTTTTCTGCTTTCTTTTTTAATAATTGATGATTTGGCGCAATATTTTCATTTTTATTATACTGTTTTTCATTTGTTTTTTTTCATACCCAATTTCTATAGCAATCCTTATTACTCTTTGATTCTTACTAGATTCACGTACATTCCAATATAACATCTATCTTGTTACAGTCTCCCCCATGATCTGGGTACCCAACCAACTGGTGGGGGCTCCATCTGGGACCGACGTTACCGTCGACTGCCACACTGAGGCTCACCCTCGCGCCATCTCCTACTGGGTGTATGACAACGTCATGGTGCTGCCCACCAAGAAGTATGCCATCAATACCGAAGAGAACTCTTACAGGTATGTCACGTTGTTAGCTGTTTCAATAAAAGTAACTAGTATTTTATTGTACACTAAAATAAATTGGTTATTTTTCCGCATGAAAAAAAAAATTCTATGATTTGCAAATCATGGTTATAGTTTTACCCATTATGACTGAAATTTCTTTCAACTCCAGTGAAACAACGAAATTGTGGAACCCTACATTTTTATGGTACAAAGAATAAATTGAAAGACGATTCATCAGATAGCAGTAAATAAAGGCAATCGGTTGCGTCATCGACTTTTAGTGGATGCTCCAATCGCTGGGGTGTAAAAAGTACGAGACAAAAATCAGCTCGTCCTGAATATTGCGGGGACTAAAATTAGCTTTGTGTTTTCTATTTCAAAATTTTCCCTCGCAAATACGGCGTTACTCTAAAAACAAAACAAAGATATTAGTGACTTCATGATGTTTACGAGGGTCGCGAGACGGAAAAACACAAAGGAATAAATTTTTCCGTATAGAAAATAAGCATGAACTGAGCTGCGATTTTAATATTTTCTCGTTTTACATTTCGTGGGGTATACACTGTACTTCTATTAAGTAACGTTAATATTTCTCGTGTACGGGCGCGAGTAGTTTCGGGATTGTATGGAAGTAATTAAGCGCTTAACTCGTTTCGCAAAACATATTACATATTATGAATGTGTCGCACCGACAGTCTATATGGCTCTAATCACGGAGGAAATTGTGCACGAGCACATTCCCAAATATGAAAATTAGCGGAGCCAGAATTTACACTGAACTGTGCGGGATTCCGATCACAAATTGTATATTCCGGTGTGATTGTAATGAAGCTAATGATATTGTTTTATAATCTATTGATATCAATTAGTATTAAAATATAAGACCAGCCCGCCTAAGATACTCCGTTGTGATATCTTTCTCTCTCGAGCGTAGTCATAATTGTCGATATCGACACATATCTCTTATCGTACGTCGAGAGACAAATTTCTCGTTCGTAGACTAGCATCGAAAAAAACGTAAACTCTTATCATAATATCAAAATCTTGACTAAACTCGATATAAATATATTGTCACGTAAGGGTTCGTAGACAAAAGTATAACGGATTAAAAACAAAACACAAAAATTTTCTTTAATTTTGTCGACAAACACAAGAAAAAAAAAATACATGTTAGGGTCGTGTAGACAAAATTTTCACGTTAGATTATCTTAGCCCAGCTGATTGCTTACATTTAGCTTTACTCTTGAAGTATCGATTCCAATGATCGCTTTTAAGTACAAATGCGTTCACATCAAACGTTTTCGCACCAGATTGAAAGTGTGCTAAACTCACATGCAACTTTACATTTTTAACGCTGTCGAGTATAAAAAAAAGTTACCTAAGCCATACCACGTTTGTAATTATTATTATTTTTAACAAATATTAAAACCGACTTCCAAAGGAAAAATAAAAATAATAAAAAAGAAACTAAAAAGTATTAAATAAAAATTATTCTTTAATAGTGCCTGTTTCAGAATCCGGTGAGGCATCAGCCTATTTCCGTACACAATCTTCAAAATTTTATAGTCAGGCTAACATGTCATGATTTGTCTAAATTTAAATTTTTGACAGTTGACTGAGCTGTCAAAACGATAGCGCGATACGAAATACGTCAAAAAGTCGAGTAACGTTACAGTTTCGTTAGCGTTTCACTTGAAATAACTTAGCGCGATTGCCCTGCCCTGTTCTTAAAACAAGACCGAAAACCCTAAAGTCGTATCTGTAAAGAATCATGACTTCTCTCAGTACCTTCGGAACCATGGTATACCTTGGTACCAAATCTTACTTTTTGGTAACATATACCTGGGACGCTT
>JAOTAV010000029.1:19761-34810 GCA_026546445.1 Cyclargus thomasi | reverse complement strand
GTCGCCCCCCTCCCGCACGTAATAGTATATAGTTGTCGAGGTATGCGCGGCATGTATCGCTGCCTAGTGTTTGATACGCTCCAGCGCTAGGAATTCTTTTTTGTGAGATGCTTTCGATGAGTATTGACAGCTCGGAGTACAGACATCTCACTAGCGACTGAGTGAAGTCAGTGGGACATAGAGTGAATTGCTAAAGCTTAATTACTAAAAGGCATTGATTAGACAAAACGTCAAATTGCCAACCATCGTGTCCTCGGCCAAGTTGATAAAAATAGACAGTAGAAATCGGTTGACTCGACTTTATATTTGTTTGATGTCGACGGGTGTAAGCCTCTCTCGCAACATGCGGTATCCATGATTGGGCCTAATCGTCTGGAACACTGACCAAATTTAATATTTGATCCGGCCGTTGGTCTAGATCGTCTAGAAGACCCTTAACCGTTCTCTTTGTGTGTGCAGCTGAACGTGCAGAGTGCAAGTAATGGTGGCGAGTACGGCGGCGCAGCGGCGCTCAGCTCGGGCTCGGCGTCGTCGGGCGCGCAGTCCCCAGGATCACCGCCACACGCGCACCTCGCCCACGCGCACGCGCACCTCGCTCACGCGCATGCCCACGCGCACGCGCACCACTCGCCGCGCCTGCGCGCTAAGGAGGAGGAGCTGTCGGCGCATGGCCGCACCAGCGCCGACGGCGGCGGCTCGTCCGAGTCGGACGGCGAGTGCGGTGCCGGCGCCGGCCGCGCACGCGCGCAGTACGTCAGCGCCAACTGCGTCGTGTTCACACACTACGCCGGCGACGTCGCCGCAGTCGTCGACGAACACTTCGCCCGCGCCCTCGCCGTCGACAAACCCAAAGGTGAGCAAATACCGCCTTTCTCATTTGCCGGAGATATACTACCTAGAGAATCTACGAAAGCCAGTCAGTCTCGATCGGTTGCTGACTGAATTAATTAAAACCAGTTTCATGTTAAGCATTTCCATAAAGGCAATGATTCTGCGTAACACACAAACCGAGCAACGCTCTGTATGTATAGTGTACACGTAGCGAGATAAGAAGTTAGTCGGCAATGAGCTGCGATATTATAGTGGTCGTATGTATGAGTTCCCCGTAGTGGCTGGTGTCGGCGCAGTCGGCCGGGCTCCAGCGCGCATTGTGGCGGTTTTTGCGAAGGTTCTGCGAACGCGCGCAATCCGCCGCGCTCAGACTTACTAACTACCTCGAAAACCGATACCGGACTAACGCCGAGAGACTAAATTAATTAAACGCTTTTTAATTCACCTATTGTTGCAATGTATCATATAAAGCTTCGCAAACTGTTGCTAAACGATACGTTTTTGCAACAATATGATGGACACTCGCTGCGTTTTGATTATTATTATTCATTGTACATTTGGGTAATTGATACTTTTTGCAAAAGTAAAAATAACCTCGCTAAGCAGTCATAAAACAACTTTAAAATTTACATTATGTTGAATGCTGCGAAAACGCTGTCCGCCATGATGGGAAGTATGTGACGTCACTAATCGCAATAGAAACAACTTCTATTTTTACTTTTCTTTAAATTTCATTCATTAAATTCAAAAGATGTTTTAAAAATGATTTTTGAATTTTAAAAACCCTTTTCTGAATTGTATGAAAAAGAATTAAAAATATAAACATTTTACACCACAGTCGTCGTTGTTTGTTTTCAATTTAGTGACGTCACAGACTCTCATAATGACGGATAGCGTTTCGGAAAAATTGTAAAATCGTAAAATTGAAATTATTAACTGATATCGTAACAATATACTCTTTTTATGCATAAAGGCAACTAGCCTATTTACAAATTTATTGACTGTATTCATATGTGACAATGTTAAATACCAAGTTAACGTGACATGTGTCACTCGCATACAAAGATAACATTATAGTTAATTCATACTTCAAGTTTGCAATTAAAGCTCTTAGCTTTAAGTAAAATTCGGAATCAAGATGCACAATCGCGGAACCCTTCACAACAGAATCTATAAATAGTTACGACAACATAAACAATTAGAGAAGGTGGTGGGGTACTCGAACAATACTGTGGTTTTTGCATCGCTGAGCGGGTAGGGCTGTGGGGGGGGGGGGAGGGAGGAGGAGGTCGCGTTCCCGGTACCGGCGACGGTCGCTAACGACCGGCTCCCGGGAACCGCCTGCAAAAACCCGCGTCCGCTTCGTAGAACAGCGCCGGTCGCCGCAGTAGATAAATCAGGCTCGCTCTTAATTAAACTCCTGTTAATTGCCGATTCGGCTTCCGCCCTCCCGCCCCGCACCGCGCGCCCCGCTCCACGCCCCTCCCCCGCCCGCGCTTCATTTGCTCATTGTGGCCTCCGGTAACTCGCGAAATTACTTCAGGCGTAATCGTCCCCGGTCAGCTTAGCTATTGTTTTTGTAGTCTTCGCGAGCGGCTTTAGGAACCAAAGTCCAGCCCAGTTAGGACTTCAGGAGCGTCGCGAGCGGAGGACGCGACCGGTCCGGTAAGTCGCCAAAAGTGGGTCGAGCTCGGGTCGACATAGCGGCCGACGATTAGACCACAAAAAGGATGCCATTATTTAGAGACGGGGCGAAAGGGGCCGCGCGGCAAAAACACATTCCTCCGCATCGGCTTTGTGCAGAGCCGCTAATTTATGCGGCACTCCGCGGGGGCGGGGAGCGGGAAGCGGGGGCGGGGAGCGGGGAGCGGAGCGGCGGGGACAGATTTCATGAATTACAAACCGCACTCCGGGACTCACCAGGATGTTTGCACATACATATTTGTCATATTACCGAATGATATACGTATTAGTACAAGTTCAAAGAACTGATAATATAAAAGATGATTTTTGAATTCTTTTATACAAATAGAAACCTTTGTGTCAAACGACTACAGGTCAATTATAACTGTAAGCATTCATGTCACTTCTTCTTTTAGTGTAGAGTAAACGCATACTTTTACGTGCACAAACAATATTTTATCGTTATTTTATTTTTCCTTAATCGTACACCGAGATCAACTTTCGGGCCGAATCAACGCTCTATTATAATTTTATTATAATGTATTATAAATAATGAACGGTTTCTAAGTTAACGTATTCGCTACTCTGTGAGACGTGAACATGTAACTGTTGAGCGTGCCTTGTACTTATTATTATTGTTACTGCTCGTAGTTTCTACGTTTCCGTTTTCCTCAAGTTCAACATTTTATCACATTATTATATCCAAAGATAATTTTATATAATACTATAAGACACCGGCAACTTTGTTGCGCCGAAATTCGTTTATCGCGCAGGACCCATACATTTTTTCGGGATAAGAAGTATCCTCTGGACCTGGAAATGAAATCGGTTCAGCGGTTTGGGCGTTAAGAGATAACAGACAAACAGATACACTTGCGCATCTATACTAATAATATAGAGCTAAACTACTAGCTAGAATTGAAAAATTATTTTTGTCTTGGTTGGTTGGATAATTTTAAGTTATTTATTGTGAATTCGCTCAAGATTTGCGGTATGGTTCATTAACCCCCAGTCAAAAAAAAGTTTTCATTTTCATACAAAATGCGATTGTGAAGTGTTGTGTTATCACTTTGTGGTTGACAGCGGGCTAGTGAACCATACCGTCAGTCTTGAGACAAAGCATAATGGCTAAGTAGTAATTTACCGAGGAAGGCTGTAGGCTATATGACATGACGCTACTACCAATAGGAGCCGAGCAGTTGTCAAAATATGTTTTGAAAACGAGATATTTAATTTACAAACATTCACGCGGACGCAGTCGCGGATAAAAGCTCGTATTTAATATTCATATTAGTATCAAAGTATGGATTATATTCGGAAATCGAAGCAAATTGAGAGACGCGTCGCTTAAAATTTAAGAAAATGTATTATTAATTTTAAAGAACTCAAAGCGAACTTAAGAAGTTTCGTCTAGACGCACCTGGCCTGTTTCTAAGATAGTTATGCAATATATCGGGGTCTGTTTTACATAAATCAGTATAATTATAAAACATTATGATTTGTATTAAAGACCAAATTCTTTCATTTTTATCCTTTTTGCCAGTTGGGGACGATTTAGAAAAGGCATTCTTTTTATAATTTTAATACTTTTATTTTAAGTTTGTATATTTTTATTTGTAATGTTAAGTCGATAATTTAATTTATTACAAGTGTAATTTTATCCTTGTGGCGTAAACGTATAAGGTTAAACACTGACGATATTCCATGGCAATATAGGCCTAAGGGCCGTCCGCGCTACGCTGCGTTCAGCCAAATTAATGAAAAACTTGAATCATAACGTTATATATTTCTAACTTATTCGATGCCACTTTTCTATATCTTTGTTTAGCGGCCGAATTAAAAATCATTTTGTGTCTTAGAATTTCCAGCAAAAGTTTAAATATAATTTTTAAAAAATATACTCTACATTTTCGCTAAAAACTCACAAAACATAACGTTATATTTATATTCGGTTTTATTTAATTATTGTAATTTTATTTATTAATAACACGCGTGTAAATGAAGTGAAGTTTTTGTTAATTGTCTTAAAATTTTGAGTTTTATTTAGCGGGAATTTTATTTTGAAATTTATTTAATTTTAATGAACGAGGAAGGAACAGATGTAATTAAGGTCCTCTAGAACCTGTTTGTAGAACTCATTAGAGTAATTTCAAGTGACTTGTATGTTGTAGTAAAAATCTATCCAAGTGAGCAATGTAAGGCGACAATATTGAACTGAGTCGACAACGGTTGTAGAGTAGAGCGATCCCTGCCGGCATAAGATACGTACAACGAGTTATCTCTCTCTCTCATGCGTAGTCATACTGTCGATATCGACATATGTTTCTTTTCCCTAACATGCGTACGTCTAGAGGCGAATTACTCGTTCGTAGACAGCAAACTCTTACAACATACTCTTCGCATAATATCACAATCACGACAAAACTCGATAAAAATTTGTTGCCAAATATTATATTATAAGGTTTCGTAAAAAATAGCGCAGGTCAAAAACAAAAGACAATAATTGTTTCTAATTATGTCAACAGATACGAGATAAAAGTATGTCATGTTAGGGCCAATGGAGATGATGAGGTAGACCAGTAAAAGTCGAGAAAACGTGTAGCCAAAATATTGTCGTTGTTGGAGCATCGTGGCCAGGCTGACCTCAAAGGTCGAGCATTCCCGCGCGGCGCGGCGGCACGGCGGCATGGCGGAGCGGCGGCACGGCGGCACGGCGGCACGGCGGAGCGGCGGCGCGTCGTGCCGCGTGCGGTATCGGCGGACAATCCGTTTATAGCTATTTTATTGGCTTTATTCGCATTAACATATACACATTCGAAATAGTGTTATGTTAATGATGTGTTTTACGATGCGATTGGGGGCTCCGTTCCGGCGGCGGCCGCCGAATATTTTTTGCGTGTTTTAATTATTTCTAATAAAACTATGTGCCAAATATTTTGTATAATTAGTGAATTTCTGAAATCTATTTTTATGATACTTTGAGCGATTTATTAGATATTTTTGATCGTTTGAGATAATGAGCATCATTATAAGCTAGTAAAATTTTTTGTCTCCTTTAAGCCTTCCGTACCCGAAGGGTTATCGTCTGTCTGTTTTCTATTTCAAGAAAGGTAATAGGTACTTAAATTTTTCACAGATTGTGTATTTGTTTGTGTTTCACCACAAATAATAAAAACAAAACAAATAAATATTTACGGACGCTCACATAATAATATCAGCAAGGTATATAAGTTTTGCCAAAATTAAAATTGTATTTTTTTTGGTTATCCTTATTTTTATTTTTTTCCCTTTATATGACCATTAAGTCCGGTATCCATATTCGGTACATATCTCATATCTCTTAGTTTATTTGAAGTATTAGTTCTATTTTGATGAACATGAGTGAGTGAGTGTCGAAAATGGGAAACTTTGCTATCGCTTAGCTTCAGAACTAAGTGAACCTACAGCCTTTAGGATTTTAAGTATGTGTTTTGAGCTTAATAGATGGCGAAAATTTCAACTTTCTGCTATTATCCAGAGGTTCTCAAATAGGGGGCTCAAAATGCTTCTTGTAAAGATGGTACGGCAGTGTTAGCTTCGCGCTCGACTTGGCGAAGCTACTGCCGTGCCGTCAGATGTCGCAGTGTGTTCAACGTGTATATAATTGTTTACAAATGTAATAAAGGTGAAAGTAACACTGTCTGTCTTTGTATAACGCTTTTGTGTCTAAACTACTGGAGCGATTTTTATGATATGTGACACGAAGATAATTTAAGTCCCAGGAAAAGACATAGAATACTTTGGTAACCCGAAACTTCCGCGTGATAAACGAATTTTAGCGCAACGGAGTTGAGGAATCTTCTAGTGTAACATAACGCAGTGTCGGTCCCGGCCTGCCGGTCACACGACTCGTTAATCTCCAAATAATTTACAACTCGCGAATGTAAAAGAAAGGTACCTAAGTGGTCGTAAAGAAATAATTTATGATATTATTCGTTTTACAAATTAGGGAGATATAACGTTAGTCGTAACAGCGAGTCGCGCACCGCGGCCGGCCGCGCTCGCTCCTCGGCAACGCTCCGGAGCACACCTGACTAATATCACACCAAAACGCTAATCTAGTCGTACACGAATTCCTAAATTATCTCCTAGACTATCAGTATGTTTAGTAATCGTCGCGTAAATACCGAAAATTGTACGAATTCCTAGCGTCGCTCGCGTAGGCGAAGTCGGTCGGTTGACGTTTAACATCCCGTTTGTTAGTTCGCCTCTACGAGTAATTGTATTTAGTTTCCGTCAATATTCCGGTGCTTCAGTAACGTAGCTGACGTAGTATAGTGTGTGTATTGTATTTGGTGAATCTCCGGTCAACGACACGCATTAATAATGTTAATGAAATGTTCAGAACCAGTAGCGGGCGGTCGCGTCGCCGGGTGTGGTACCGGCGCCGGTGACATCGTCGGTCGGAGGTGACGCAACAGCCCCGACGAATGTAGCACCTGCTGCGGCCCGCTGCGGCTGCGGCCCGGCGACGTGGCCCGCGATAATATCTTTATTATCATCACTATGTGTTGATTTACGGCGGTCGTAAAACAACGCGCGCCGTGTCTATGCAAAACTATTATAATTATCAACAAACACTTAAAAGTACTCACTGCGCGGCTTTTATAGCCGGTGCCGTTTCGCAAGAGACTCGTAAACGTAACACGAAAAGAAATGTGTAATATAAAAATATGAGCTTCGTGAAGTAGTTTAATTGTATTTGATCCGGCGTTATCTACCCGCCGTATAGTTCACATTCCGCGGCGCTACACCGAAATATAAATTAAACTTATTAAATTAATGAGATCTTCAGAACGAGATAACCGAATACTCGGACTGCTGCTCGGTTTCTATACTTTACTTTATAATTTACTGAATTATGTTTAATTAGGTAAGTAAAAACTCAGAAAAATAGTTTATTTATCTCACACTATCCGATTGAAAAAATATGTTTAACCGTTTGGTTGCTACATTATCATAAAACCGGCCAAGTGCGAGTTGGACTCACGTACGACTGACTTAGAATATAGGATACTTTTTATAACGATTAAATGCTACCGTGGCATAACTCATTTCCACGCGGACAAAGCCACGAGTAAATACTAGGAATTTATATGATTATTGTACAGTACATATCATACGTATGTCGTAAATATTGATGAACAAAAATACATTTTCACAATATAGACTGGTCTGGGGAAGAAGACGTAGCTTATACATATAGAACAGGCCCGCGTAGAGCCGTCGGCCGCTCTAACCCGCACGGCGCGCAGCACGCAGGTGCTTAGCGCGTAACTTTAGCTTTAATTGGAGGAGCCCTATCACGTATGTTAATAAGTGAAGAATTGTGTAAACGGCGTAGTAGCCCCGGAGATGGTGGACGATAGCGACGCGGGGGGAGACCGGGGAGTGGAGGGGGCGCTCCCACGGCCCGCGTTCCGAGAAGCGCGCTTGTTTTATTGCTTTCATCAGAAATTATTGGGATCCGTTTGAGCCGGCCGGCTCCGATCTGTTATCTCCCTCTTTATGGTGTCAACTGGTCGTCGCGGCTAATAGTAGTCGTTTTGTCGCCGCCCGCCGCCGCCCGCCGCCGCCCGCCGCCGGACTCGGAGCGTCTCGTTTTTATTAATTTACGCGAAACAAAACTAACTAGACCGGCCATTATTGCCCGTCGAAGGCCGCCGCGCATTCCTCACCTCGAAAATCGGAATGCTGTTTCGGAATACGTAATGCGCCCCGACCGTGTGTGCTTTATGATTTATTTTAATTGTAATTAATTGAGTAATTTATAGTTGGCATCGACCCACCACCGCGCTGTTAGTGAGCAAAAACTAAATTATCTGTCATAATGCTGCTCTAATAATTTCACGACAATAATATTGACTGCTTCGAAAAAATCGTTGAAAACAATAATGATATATATAATCGAGCATTAATAAATAATGAGATCTTTTATATTGGTACGTCTCGAATAGTTGCGGACCTAAAACAGAGCCCTGCCGAATTCTTCAATTTGACCAAAACGTTTCTTCTTTACTTCTAGCTTCTAAGTTTTTAATTTTTATATAGTGTAAGTTGTTTAATTTTTTAAGAAAATACGTACTTAAGTTATCAATAGAAATGTAATTCTTTGGATAGTACAAAGTAAAAAGCCTTAAAGATGTCGAATTTGATAGAGTTACAATATGCATTTTACAAAGATTTTAAATAATACTGTTTACTTAAACTTACATATTAACGAATAGCAAAAATAAGTTTGTTAAGCAAAGCGAACGTAATTTTGACACAATTGTATTAGAGTTGAATGGAATTGTAGTAATGTTGCCAAAACTTACATTGTTCCGGCTGCCGCACTAGATTTTTTTTGCAGAGCCGAACTTACTATAAAAATAGCATAAAGTACGAGGAATTTCCTA
The DNA here is from genome assembly GCA_026546445.1 of Cyclargus thomasi. Classification (NCBI taxonomy): domain Eukaryota; kingdom Metazoa; phylum Arthropoda; class Insecta; order Lepidoptera; family Lycaenidae; genus Cyclargus; species Cyclargus thomasi. Next base: position 25,859 of record JAOTAV010000029.1, on the reverse strand, counting down.
TGACGAGGATTTCCTATACGACAGAAACACTATAAAGTACAAAGTAACGGTGTGTTAATTGTGCAGAGGGTGTACCGATGGCGTCGCGCAACCTGCCGGCGTCGTTCTTCAACGCGATGGCGGCTGGCGGCGCCGGGAGCGGCGGCGGGGGCGGGGGCGGTCACTGCGGGGGGCTCGAGCTGTACGAGTACGACCCCTGGCACCAGCACTACGGGTACTCGCACCGCCACGCCGCCGAGTACCACGCGCAGCACATGGGTTACGGCGGGCTGCTGCTGGGCCGGGGCTCCCTGCACGCTCAGTACAAGCCCGTCGACTGGGGCCCCCAACACCTCGACCCCGCCGCCTGCGCGCCCTACTCCTACCCCGCGCCGCCCGGTACGTTACCTCGCTCACGCTACATCACACATAACACTACACGATACTTCCACCTCACGACATGCCTCGTAATTCGTTTTTTCCGTGTGCATGTCTATTAACTCCTCCTTAGCGACTGGACCGATTTTGATGATATTACTTGTGTGTCCAAGGGGACTGGAGAATGGTTTAGATTAAAAAACTAGCCTGGCAAGGCAACGTGTGTCGGGTCCACTATTTTATATTTTTTAGAAGTATAGGTTTATAAGCTCAGACTCTGAAAAGTAGTTGAATTCAGTAGGTCACCGGATAGATTGCGCTCTATTAGCGCTGTTGCTCGCTCTCGTAACTGAGCTCGTATTCCTCGGATATCGTGCCGGCAACAACTAGCCGGTCGCCGGCCGTGCCGTGTATGATGCTGTCGAGTCCCACGAAAAAACGTCCGGCGGTCGCGCGCCGCCGCCGCCGCTGCGATTATCGCCGGCGCGCAAAAACTGCGGCGGCGACTTGAAAGATCCCGCAACATGGCCGCTCCTCTAATGACGACGATTAAAATTAATTTGCGCTGCGAGGGGGCGCTGCCAAATTAAATTCCCGGGCCCCTCCCGCGGGGGTGATTGATAGAGCGGCCGGCCCGCATTCCCGCTGAAATATAGCGGGGCGGCCGGGGCCGGTCTGTAGGGGGGGGGGGAGTCCGGTACTCTATTCACTCTACATTCCCCTGTAACTCGCAGCATCGCGAGCTAAACTTTGACGAACGATTTACGACGCAAAATGAATAAATGCCGAATACGTACACAGAATACAAGTGTTATTTAGTATGCATGCGGGAAATTGTGTTTAAAGTAATTGCAGCACGTTTGCTACTTTCATTAAAATAGGTTCTTGTTTTGTAGTACTAACTCGTTATAAAGTAGAACAGTTACAAGTCACTAATTTTACTTAAAAACATTGTAAAAGATTAATGTCAAGAAACCGATGCGTGCATTACGAAACACTTGTCATTGAAATAAAAGTCACAAAACTTATTATAGAATATAATATGTGTATGAATAAATATATGTCAGAAGTTTCGAAATGTAAATTTGGCTTAATAAAGCGATGAAAATCTAATTGCCATGTAAAATCTAATCAATGAATCAGCTTCCGTTTACAAAGTGTAACTCATAAGGGATGGATAAGATAAGTCAAAAGCAGAAACTTTGACTTTTGAAGTTCAGATAAACATCCCGAAAACCCGTTCAAAGTGAGCCCGAAGAACAATTCCAAATAACATTTATATTATACTGTTTGAAGTAAAGTTGTCGAGTTGTTTGAGCTCAGAGCTGGTGTGTTTATGAATTACGTGTAACGTTACGTTACGTAGTGGATGTACGTGTCTGTCAAATGGTCTGTAACGGTCGTTCCGCCTCCGCTCTTAGGGCAGGACTGTTCATTAGAAGCACTTTTTATTAGGTCAGATTGCTTTCTTTAATTACCTGTTATTAAGTTATTTTGATGATAAATGGCGTTCATTGAATGATGTTAGAGAGATTGCGATGATGCTAGAATGGGTTTCACAGCACCATCGACTGTTGCCATTTGAACTTCAAGAGCTATTTGAGTTTCAGCTATTAATGTTTGTTAGTCCCGGTTTAGTAGGCGTGTTTCCTGCCATGTTATGTGGTGTTGACACGACACGTTTTGGCCGTCTCTATACAACACAGTACTTACAGTAGGTGCACGCTCCAACATAAGATGTAGGTCGCGCTCGTTAGCATGCTCCGCGAGTTTTTTCCTTGTTACTTGTAACGTTATATTACTGTTAATCAGTTGAACATTTAACTAATAGTTTGACGTTCTGTAAGAGTGTTATAACTTCTAAATGAGCACCGGGAAAAACCGCCTCTAGCGGTCACTTGAGGAACTAAACTAGCCTTATCAAAACTTTACTACGATAACTATTGCTTCAAACTCATAGGTAGAGCTACAGTTAATATGAATGCGGGCATCTTATATCGCTGTTGTAGTTTCACTTATATCATTGTTGTGGTTTTCCGCGAGACAGCCTCGTCCCTGAAGCGGAGGGCGGGGGCGGCGGTGACATAGGCCGGGGGGTTATTGACAAATACCATGGCCCCCGCTCGACCCCCGCACGCACATCCGCCGCCATTGTTGTCTCGCGATATGTCATATAACCGCCCCCAGTCGTCCCCTATCGCCCCCTGTCATTACGGCCCTCCGCCTATCCACGACCACGCATACGACTACATCGTTGACAAGTTATCATTAAAATTGATTTATAAACGATAGAGCCATAGTTAGACACACAACAACGCTATTCTTAGCCGAACAGGACAACTGCCTTCCTTTTTCTAAAGAATATTAAAATTTTAAGCAACGAGGTAATTTTAGCGTTTCAAGCGTTTAATCGTCAGCAAAGGTAGCGTCGGAGTTTCAATGAGAGAAAACCTTATTTAGGGTGTACAGTATTGGGGAATAGAGCTATAATAACTGTGTGTAGTGTGTGAGGTGTAAGTGACGTGACCCTCGTCACACGACATTGCCGCGGGTTGTCCGGCAACACCCTCCCTATTTCAACACTTCCCGGCGGCGGCCATGTTGTAACTGTGTGTTTGTTCAATATTGGGGATACCACTAGTTTCAACTTACCTACTTTATTGGTTTCAAGTTTTTATTTTACTTACCTATTTTGGTTCTAAATCACTGATTTGTTTTTTTTAACTTATTTCCATTTCTTTTCAATTTGTTAAATTTTATAAGCTTAATCTCTTATTTTAGAAATTTGCTTCTCTAGTAAGAGATTAAGCTTTAGTTATTAATTGTAATAACATAATTAGTCTTCACTATTCACAAACTAATCTTTTTTTAGCATATTTTTTACTAAACTTAACTATATTCACATCCCTTTTAAAGTTATTATTATTGTCATTTCTTATAAGTCACGGGCTTTTGAGTTTTACCCCTGTATCATTATTGGGACTTGCTATTCTTTTATCTTTTACTTATTGTCTTATTTGTTTTTTATTTTTATGGCAATTAAATTGCATTATTTTTGTTATTTTTAAAACTACTTTATAATAATTTAACTGAGGTTGTCTGGAAGAAAACGCTAGCAAATCGCCTTTTAGTACATTTTATGATATATTTGTAACACAACAATTTTTTGCAACTTTCAATTTCTTTAATACCATGACAATAACTGTTTTTATAATACTATAATAAATTATTTATCAATAAATTTTATATTATGTCTCCCGATGTCGGGGTAACCTCTAATTAGTGCTTGCGATAGTGTTATCTACATCAGTATTACCGGGAACACTTCCGCACGGCGCGGGGAGGGCGGGGGGCGGCGCTGTGCGGGGTGGGGCGCGGGGTGGGGCGCGGGGGGCGGGGGGCGTGTTCGCGGGCCAATGGCGTCTCGCTGACCGCCGGCCGGTCGATATCGTCCGTCGTCGCCCGCCACTAAATCACGAGAACTGTCAATTACACCGGTCACCGCTTCCCCCCCCCTGCCCCACTTCCGCAGCCCCGCACCGCAATTAACCCGCCGACGGCCGCGCGCAATTAATGCCTCTATTGTACCCCGCATGTGCCCCCCCCTCGCTCGTCCGCAGCGTCCCCCGGTGATACAAAAGGGCCCTCGAGTCGTTTGATGTCTGAAGTATTCGTGGACTGGTCATTTCGTTTGAACATGAAACGGCGCCGCCGGTGGGTTCGTTCTACGCATTTTATTGCATTCGCTCGCTCTGTCCGACCTCCATCACTCTTCACCATAACTTTTAAGCATATATTTACATTGCCTCTTGATATAATTTTGTAACAAACCTTTTATATTTCTACATTTTGTTACTAAACTAACTCTAGGTAATGTTTAAATATCTTTTAAATAAATCCTTCGTCTCGTGTTTTTACATCATCTCCATACAATATACATACAATTTATCTGTCAGTATAAACCGGACCCGCCTTTAATAATTATAATATTTTTAATTCAGTAGGTATTTATTGAATTATCTGTGAGAAACAGCCAGTAATTCTCTCTCATCAGAAAATCTTTTTTAGGGTTCTGTACCCAAACCGGACCCTATTACTAAGACTTCGATATCTCTCCGTCTGTCTGTCTGTCCGTCTGTCTGTATTGACGTGTCTAGACCCATTTTAGAGGGGGAGAGGGGGGGGGTAATATATACTACATGACAGTCACCAAATTGCGCGAGAACCATACATTTTTTGGTATAAAACGTATTCACCAGATAATTCTGAGGTGGGCATTAGAGAATTCTGGGGTGGGCACGGCCCACTTAAAACAAATCAAATATTAAAGTGTGCTCTAGTACAAGTTTTAAGGGAAATAGCAAAAAATATATTGTTGTACTAGATTACAACATTATATTTTTTGCTATTTCCCTCCTTGATAGTAGATTGATAAATCCTACACGCTCGTTATCGCGAGCTCGGCCGAGCGGGCGTAGGCGCCGCTGCGGAGTTCGGAGGCGTAGGTTCGTTCGGTTCCCATCGGCTCATTTTACTTTTGTTATAAATTTAAATAAAATAAAAGTAGGCTTTTATTAATTTAAAACTTTTTTTAAATATAAAACTTTCAGAAATACGTTTTCCTATTTTTTGCTCCAACTAGTACGGAAGCCTTGGTGCGCGAGTCCAACTTGCACTTGTTTCCTTAGTTGAGTTTTCGAGAGAGGAATACGCCTCTCTCGAAAAAGCCTTTATAACGTCACTAGCCTTTGCCTCTATGCGAGCGAATCTCGTAAAATGTTGAATAAGTGTTTAGTACATTTTTATATCGAATATAATAATCGAAATTAACCTCCTTTTATAAAATGATGTGTTACCAAGACCAAAAGTAGCTTAATATATATCACTCTCTAGTTACCATCCCATCAACTAACCCCATCAAGTCGATCTGTTGCTTTTAGCCTGACGGAGGTTACAAACAAACACACTTTCGATTTTATATTAACTATATTGATAATATTATAGTTTATTTGTATGTTATGTGAGCGCAATGAGTGCGCTGATGTAGGGCAGCACCTGATTGCGGCGCGGGGGCGGCGGCGGCGCGGAGGGGGCGGCGGCGGCGGCGGCGCGGGTCAGGCGGTAGATAACATCTCGTCAGACATACACCATTTATAACAATCAGACCTGCGCGTGACCCTTACACCGCCCCCCAACCCCCGCCGCCCCGCCTCCTGTAAACTACCCGTCATCCGACACGATACATTATAAAGACTGTAGGTATAGTGAAGACGGATTACCAACAAAACTTCATCATATAATAGTTTCAAAGAAATTTAGGTTAGGCTAGGAGTTTCGGAATTCATTCATAATGCTGCGTTTGAGTTTGTCGTTTATAGCATTTGTAAATATTTTGTAATATGGCTTTAATGTTAAGTTCTCATTTTATCACGTCTAAATAGTTAGTAATAGTTAGCAACTAAACATTACCTTCACGTACACAACAAGACACTTACACATAATTAGTTGTTTTATTCTAGTTCGATGTATATCTGAGTGTCTGTCTGTCTGCAGGTCTGGAGGCGCAGGTGCAGGACACGTCGAAGGACCTGTACTGGTTCTGAGCCGCGCGGGTACTGTGATATATGTGACCTGTGCACGGACCACGTGCGTGTATATTAGTGTTGTCTGTGACGAGCCGGCGGGGGGGGGTGCAACCCTTACGGGACGCCATTCACACAGCAAAAGCCGCGGCGGGTGAA
>JAOTAV010000029.1:0-16093 GCA_026546445.1 Cyclargus thomasi | reverse complement strand
TTAGTATTTTCTTAAGACGTTGTCACGTTCAACTATCGTCTGTAAACCGACTTTACAGACAACCGATTTTTTAAATTTAATCTGAAGTGTTTTGATTTTTAGTCTTTGACATGTCCATCGAAATGTGTCCAGTACCATTGGAAATAAAATACAAAGATATAAGTGTATTTACAAAAACTCTGCCAAAAATAACTTTTCTACAAAATATAGTAAAATCCCACCAAAAATAAGAAACCTTTGACTTAGCACGCCTTTGTCTTGATTCCATTACTTTTTAGAAAGAAACAAGCACCTCAATCGTGACTTGGTCTGTTTTTGTACAAGATGTTTTTGGTGGGATTATAATTATAATATTAAGAGCTATTCACGATTCGCATATTCTTCGCGTTTCGTGACTCATTTCCTGAATTGTCGTGGCTCCAGATTAGTGGCGCCGCCGAACGCCATGTTCATAATATTTTTACCACTTCCTATTTAACTTTTAAGTTAGCCTTTTGCTAGGTTCAACTCTAGTTAGCCCAGAGCACAGACCACTTAGGGATACTGTCGTATCACGTATAGCACAGAAATAGCCATTGATATATAAAAAATCATGAGATTAAAAAAAAGGACCGTCATTGTCAGACCATAGAGGACTTAAATGTCAGTTGTCAAATTTTTTATACTTTGCTCAGTTGTAGAGAAAGTTTTGTAAACTAAAACTTTTAATTCGCTAAATGTGTATTAGATGTAAGTTTTATTTACGAAATGTAAATGTGAAAATATATAAGAAAACCAGTCATATTGAACTGCTATTAGTAAACAGGTAACGATAAATATCTTTGTCAGTTGGCTGTGTAAAATGATTTTAGCTGCAAGTGGTTATTATTCATGAAACTTTTTGGGACAAAAATTCATCTGCTGCTCAACAATCCTCACATTTTTGTAAGTACTTTACCTTTTTTAAGTTGTAACATACAATGCAAAAACTATTATAACCAAAAATATCTTTATTAAAGTTTATCACTTGATATTATAGTAGAATGATAATCTTAGATTTCGTTGTAAGTTTTTGTATATTCTTTTGATAAGTTTTATTTATCAGTTGTGAGGACATATCAGTGACGTAAGTAAAGTTGAGATTATATATAGCTAACAGATTACAGATGGATACAAAATGTAAAGGACAGTTAGAGAAAATTTTATATTAGTTGTTTGTAGTATTCATACTATAAATAAACTATTTCACGAACAAGATATTACACTACAAAGACAAAAAAGATAACAAATATAATCACAATTAAAATAAAAAAAAAAATAAAAAATAACAGAAGAGGTTAGCCTCTAATGGTGTGTAGTGTAATATGTGATCGTCAAAAAGGATACCACTCAGGTGTACGCTATAGCGTGGCTTACCTTACAGCGCCTTTTTTTTTAACTAAATAAAATAAAAGGAATCACTAAAATGTATGTACACTTCAGTGTTTGTCACTGAACTCCTTAACAATTAGATTGATTTTGATGAAATGATGAAACATTATTCCAACAATTATATTTTTGTAGTGAATGTATTTTCTGTTAAAATTGGACTACAATTTTTGGATTTAATGAGATTTTGATACTTCATCCAACTGCAAAAAAGGTGTCACATAAGAAAAAAACTGAACCTTTTGGAAAATCAAAATTTTGTATTTGAAGTTGAAAATCATGACAAAGTCAAATACTATGCTAATATTTTTTTAATTTTATTGGATAAGATCTGATAGGACTAGATAAGAAAACCTAAATAATTGATACTTTATGGAAAAAATAAAATATAATAATAAGACTAGATGTTGCCTGTGACTATATCCACACTATTTTTTTAATACTACTTGGCTCCCATTAGTTGTAGCTTTTTATAAAGCTTATAGGCTTCCTCAATAAATAGACTAACCAATACATAAAGAATTTTTCAATTCCGGCCAGAACACCATTTGGCTTTGTTAGCCAAACCCCCACAGTAATTGAAATTAGCATGTTCAAACAATCTATTGAGCTTTATATTATTAGTATAGATATGAGAAACAGGATTATGTATTTAGATCTCTGATTTTAATTTTCGAGAATAAGTTATTATATTTTTGCACTACTACAATTTTTGTATGATATAAATAAATAGACATTTATTCTGCCACCATAAGGTGTTACACATTTACAATTTTTTAAAACAAAGGAGAAAAAAATCTGAAATCTATTTTACAGTTAAAACATATATTAAAACCGTTAAGATAAAAATACGAAATTAAAATGTATATCATAAATAGAACGGCACTGCAACACCCAAGTGGGCAGAAATGGAAACCACTCAGGTTGAGACAACTGACAAGGTCATTCTTGATCTTCTGAGGATCCTAAATTTCAGGCAAAGAACAATCTGACAGAACTAAGTTGTGGTTTACTTATATATAAAAGCGATAAATAGATACATAAATAATAATAATAAACACATTGTAAGTCACCACTAGTAATACTTATTTTATTGATACAATATAGTGTGTATTGTTAATTGTTAAAAAAATAATAATAATAAAATAGAATATAGGCACTGGCAAATGGCAATACACTATACAATATCATTAAATTGTTATATCTTAAAGAAATGTTAAAATTGGATGGTTTTCAATTTTCTTTATTAATATTTTAGGGGACAAGCGAGCAGGGTTACCTGTTGTTGAAGGCAACTGCTGTCGCCCATAAATACTCGTGACATCCGAAGAGTCCAAAGTGTGTTGCCGGCCTTTATAAGGGAATGGGATTAGGGATAGGTGGATTAGGCAAGTTGGGCCACCTGGAAGATAGTATATATGATAGTATACTTTTTTACTATACTAAAATGTGTGATAATGTGTCAGGTACGCTCAGCAGTCGGGGAGGGGGAGGAGGGGGCGGGCGGTCGGTGATGCGGCGATGGCATCGCGGCGCGTGACGCGCAAGTGGGAGGTGTTCGCGGGCCGCAACCGGTTTTGGTGCGACGGGCGGCTGATGACGGCCCCGCACGGCGGCGTGCTTGCACTCACGCTTGCGCTCATCTGTGGCACGTGCGCGCTGCACTTTGCCTTCGACTGTCCGTACCTGGCGGCGCGCGTGTCGGGCGCTGTGCCAGCGGCGGGCGCAGCGCTGTGCGGCGTTACGCTGGCGGCGTTGCTACGCACGGCGCTGTCCGACCCCGGCATCATCCCGCGCGCCGCGCCCGCCGAGGCCGCGCTGGCGGAGGGCGAAGGTGCCGGCCGCCCGCCGCCGCGCGCTCGCGAGGTGCTTGTGCGCGGCCGCCCCGTCAAGCTAAAGTACTGCTTCACGTGCAAGATGTTCCGCCCGCCGCGCGCCTCGCACTGCTCGCTGTGCGACAACTGCGTCGACCGCTTCGACCACCACTGCCCATGGGTGGGCAACTGCGTGGGCAAGCGCAACTACCGCTACTTCTACCTGTTCGTGGTATCGTTGTCGTTCCTGGCGGTGTGGGTGTTCGGCTGCGCCGTGGCGCACCTGGCGCTGCTGGCGCGGGCGGGCGGCGCAGCGGCGGCGCTGCGGGCCAGCCCCGCCTCGGCACTTGTCGCCGCCGTGTGCTTCCTGTCGGTGTGGTCTGTGCTGGGCCTGGCCGGCTTCCATACCTACCTCGCCTCCACGGATCAGACCACCAACGAGGACGTGAGTACCCTCTCCCGAGCTATTGTATCGTACGAGTCTTCATTACGATAACATTCCGTCCCGGTCGTCTTTTCAGATCAAGGGGTCCTTCTCGTCGCGGCGCGGCGTGTCTAATCCGAATCCGTACTCGCGTGGCAACGCGTGTGCCAACTGCTGGTACGTGCTGTGCGGGCCGCTGGCGCCCAGCCTCATCGACCGGCGCGGCGTGCTGGGCGCCGACGCCGACCTGCCGCCGCCGTTCGCGCACGTGGTAGTCACTCCGCCCGCTCCCGCCGCGCCCGCGCCTGCCCCCGCGCCCGCCCCTGCGGCCGCCGCGCGCGCTTTGCAGGGTCCGGTGGCGGGCAGCTACAGCAACCTGTTCGTCGGCGAGGGCGCGCGCCACGCCTACATGAACCACAGCCTCGATCTCGACCCCGTACCGCTTCAAGGTAAAGAAATATATTCTGCACAAACGGCCTCTTCGATGCCCGGTCGATTCGTGCATTATATAAATCACTATCATCACGATATTATATATCTTGGAAAGTCGTGAATTGGTAAATTTGTGTAAGCCTCGCGGTCCAAGTAAACAAGTTTCACAACTGAGTTGAACTATCTTTATGTCTACCGGAAATTGCAAAGGTCGTAAAGGACATCTCCGCGAATATTATTAATAATATTAATATTATTATATAATACTAATTTTTCAGAAGTGTGTATCGGCGAGGGTAGCGCGGCGGGTTCAAGCGGCGGTGGGGGCGGCGCGGTGGTGGCGGCAGCGGGGGGCGGAGGAGCACTGAGCGCGTCGCGGTTGCGGCTGCTGCTCGACACGACGATGATCGACGCCGCCCTCGACCTCGACGAGCCCGAGCCACCGCCGCACCTGCCGCCACTCGTACCCCGCCCCCCACGCGAGCGCGTTCTCTGACACCAACTAGATACAACATGTATATTCGAACACCTCAATAAAATATAATATTATTTTTATTTATACGGGAGTTTCACTTTGTAACCCTTAGACCTGCCATAGGCAGACTATAATGTAAGCAGAACGACAGTAATGTGAATTTAGCTTTAGTGGTCTAGTATCACGGGGCTAGTAGTGACTTAGTGAGTACAAACAATCTGCAGCTATACGCTCGAAAAGCATTTTCAAATATTCGTACTCGCTTAAGGGCCTGTTTCACAGCCTGCTGATAAAACTTCTAATAGGATCTCCATAACTTTTATGACATATTCTCCACACAACATCTGTCAACAAGTTGTGGACAGACTATTTGACACCTATCAGTAAGCGTTGAAACAGGCCCTAAATGTTGCCATCCCTACCATATATACTGATGTTGTTAGATAAGAACGGCAGCATTCGATAGATTAATACTCCCGAGAACAACGAAATGAATAAAACTAGTGTCGTAGGTTCATGGAATATAATCTTGAATGTAACCATTCTTTAAATTATTGCTTCGTCGATTTAAAGAGAAATAAAAAAAACAACTGTCAACGTCATTGTCAAGTCTTGACTCGTCACCCAATGGAATTGAGACATTTGTATTTTTGAGACATATCATTGGTAGTTTTAATTGCGTGGTCGTACTTTACTGGTTAAAAATAATTTTGCGTTGGATTTAGCCAATGATAAAAGCACAGACGCTTGCAATTGGCCACTTTAGTCAGAGTGTAAACTGAAGCGTTATTTCCTCAAGCGAGTTCGACGACATTCAATAAAGAGACGGCCGGCTTTCGGCACTTTAGTATTCAATAAGAATTTTTTACTTATTTTGAAATTAGTTTCCGTAAGCATGAAACATCTGGTGTGGATAGGGGTGGCCGTCCTGCTATGCTCAGGTGAGTGATTAATTTTCCTCCATATCCAACGTTGCAATTCTCTCGTAACGCGACGATTCGAAATAGAAGTAACATTTTACAAGAACATGAGTTGAATATGTCCGTGTGATTTTAAGGATGGAGTGCGGCCCAGGAGAGCGTCGGCGTCGGGAGCGTTGAGGAGGTGACTGTGGACGCCGATCTCGGCGCGTCGAGAGAAGGTTCTCGCACAGGTAATGACGAACGATACTACCTGACCGCTGCCACGATTCTGTTTTCTATGTATGCTACAGTAATTCAATATTGTAAGTGGATTTTAAGTATTTTCAATGAAACTACCAATTACAGAATATTATTCTGTAACTTAAGTAGGTGGCTAGCATGTAGGTGACAACTGCCAATAGTGCTACGATAGTTCGAAAATAAAATGTTTAAGGCACCAAAAAATTTTAGGTACAAGTTTACTATGGTGGCCAAGTAATAATTTGAATGTTATGGTGGTCTCCATTAAACAATTAAGGTTTTAAAACGTGTTGTTAAAATGAATAGTTAAAATGACACAATATATTTTACAGTTAAGTTACTGCGAGTAACTCAATGTTTTTATAGAAGTTTGTCACTGGCTGGCTTAACATGTTTGTTTCTTCTATTCATTATATTGCAATTATCTTCATTATGTGTTATATTGTGTAGCTCCATATGTAACTGATTTTCTAATCAAGGCAAATAGTTCACATGAGGTGGAGTTCATGAGAATGACAAAAACATCATACTGGATATATATTAACAATTTAATTTAAAAAAATAACAAATATTATTATTTTTACCATATTGACAGTATGATATGACTATAAAGAACATTCAGCTATAAAGCTTTCAAGAAATTGATTTCTAGGTAATGTTACAATGGCACTAAATTAAATAATGGAGATTTGCATGAAGTGAATTGCACGGAAAGCTACTGAAAAAAAATGTTATCAATGATTAAGGTTTATAATAAATTAAACCAAGGCAGTACTATCTAATCTGGTCATAATTCTCATAATCTGACTATAATAATGTTGAATACAATGGTGTAAAACTAACAGTTGTTGTAAAATAATTTTAAGCCTACAGAGTGGAATTTAAGTTTAATAATTGATACATAATAATTTGTGTTATAATATATTCGAAAATGTTCTTACAAATGTTTGTAGCTGGCATCATTTGAGAGGACTCTCAGTTGTTCCTTCATCCAGCTAGAGTCCCGTATGTGATGCTGGAATCTCCTGTCTTCTATATGTGACTCTCCAAAGGAGCAATTCCACCACCAGCCATATCTTAAAATTTATTTTTTATCAATTCATTTATATTATCTATTAAACTTACAATATTATCTGAGTTTTCAGTATTCACACATAACCAAACAAGTAATCAGGTTTAAGTGGACATTTGCAATAAACTTATGGAGTACTAATTATACAAATTTTGAGCTTTTATGAGTATTTGAAACGCAATGGAACATACTGGTGTGCTGTGGTAAGGGGTTCCGTGTATTTCTCCCGCGGCCCGCGCTGATAGAGCTCTGCCACACGCCGTATTACCTCTTCCCCCGCCCCTTCCGCCTCCGCTGCTCTCTTGCACCCGGACAGCTTCACTTTCACAATCGCCGCTGAAACGAGGGGGCCTCTGACAGATAATGTTGAAAAAAGCGAGTCATAATACTTTAGTGGTAGATACACACGCTTAGTATTATCACTTTTGTACATACTTGTCTAACTAGGTCATCATCGCCACAAAGCGAATGCGCGGGGAGTTGCGCGAAGGATTAAGCAAAAAGTAATGGCCCTGAGCATTCGAATGAACTATTTATGCCTTTACAAAAAACTCAATTAATCTTCACCATGGGATTGAAATTGGAATTAAGGAAGACTCGACTACAGAGAAAATTCGTGATACCGAGCTCAACGACGTTATCGTTGAATGGAAGGGTCGTGTGCGCCCTGCATTCTGCTATTTTTTGTAGGCCTCGACCGGCACACCGACAAACAGATCTAAGCAAGATCTGTTCACGTGTGCATGCGGCATTATAGATAGTGTAAGTAATCGTTTAACATCTTGTACTCACGCAAGCCCATCGGCTTGATCGAGGATACGTATGAACGGCCGAGCTGGCGGCGCGGCGCGAACCGCAGTTGGAACGGCGGCCCCCCCGCTATCCCCTCCCCGCCGGCGTCCGTCCGCGATGCCGCCTCGCTCCCCATGACACTATCTGAACGTCGTGACTACGGTGCGGCTACCGCTGTCTTCGCCGAAATCTCGTGCGCGTGTAAGAGACTGACAATGGACTGTGTGTTTGTTAAATCGATACCGTCATGGTGACTCCGTCCCGGTTGTTGTGTCGCGTATGTGTCGATGTCGGTCTCTAAGATGATGGAAACGGTAAATAGTATACGTCGCAAATAGAGGGCCTAATGCAATAAATAAACATTTTCGTTGCAACATCTTGTGTTAACCAGATTGATTAATTTTGTAGACACTCGACTACAAAGTCACAGGGTACCTCGAAGAAATCGCCTTTAAACATCTCTTTCATTAAGTTAATTCGTTTTGTTTCTGCAGCATCATTAGTACTAATAAAGTTAAAAGTTAAAAATAACATATATTATGTTTGTGCAGTGTGTTTCTCCACTTTCCGATGAGTTCAGACACACAAATTATCTGGCAGATTTAGATGAAGTGAGATCTACTAGAGTTGTGAATAGCCTACACTTATCGGTAGGTGCAAAAACTTGCGCTTAGGTAATTATTACTCACCAGTAATGTTGTATTGACAGATGCGGAGGCAGTCCTGCGGGAGGAGGAGGCGATATCACCGGACGGGCTCAGCGTGGCGCAGCAGCGAGAGCTGAAGGCGCGCGCGCAGAACTACACCTTCCAGACGGAGGTCAACCGCATGATGAAGCTCATCATCAACTCCCTCTACCGCAACAAGGAGATCTTCCTGCGCGAGCTCATCTCCAACGGCTCCGATGCGCTCGACAAGATTCGGCTACTGTCTCTCACCGACCGGGAGGTGCTCGCCGCCCAGCCCGACCTCAGCATCCGCATCAAGGCTGACCCCGAGAACCGCCTACTGCACATCATAGACACCGGCGTCGGCATGACGCGCGCCGACCTCGTCAACAACCTCGGTACCATCGCCAAGTCCGGAACCGCCGACTTCCTGGCGCGCCTGCAGGACACTGACGGCGAGGCCGGCGACACCGGCGACATGATCGGACAGTTCGGCGTCGGCTTCTACTCTGCTTTCCTCGTGGCGGACCGCGTCACCGTCGCCTCCAAGCACAACGACGACGTGCAACACGTGTGGGAGTCGGACGCCAACTCGTTCAGCGTCGCGGAGGACCCGCGCGGGAATACGCTCGGCCGCGGCACGCACATCACGCTGCACCTCAAGGAGGAGGCGGCCGACTTCCTGCAGCCCGACACCATCCGCGCGCTCGTGCGCAAATACTCACAGTTCATCAACTTCCCCATACACCTATGGGCCTCGCGCACCGAGACCGTCGAGGAGCCCATCGAGCCCGCCGCCGACGCCGAAGACGACGTGCAAGTGGACGACGCCGACGAGAAAGAGACCAAGAAGACGGAGAAGACCGTGTGGGAGTGGGAGGTGATGAACGACAACAAGCCGATCTGGACGCGCAAGCCGGCCGAAGTCGCCGACGACGAGTACACGCAGTTCTACAAAAGCTTGACGAAGGACACTGCGGCGCCGTTAGCGCGCGCGCACTTCGTGGCGGAGGGCGAGGTGACCTTCCGCGCGCTGCTGTTCGTGCCGCGCGCGCAACCCGCAGACTCCTTCAACCGCTACGGCGCGCACACAGACCACATCAAGCTCTACGTGCGCCGCGTCTTCATCACTGACGAGTTCAACGACCTCATGCCCAACTATCTCGCCTTCATACAGGTACTGGCCCGAGTATATTAACAGGCAAACCAGCAGACGGGAGACAAAGGGACTGCCGTCGCCCACGGACACTTGCAACATCGAACAAGTTTCGAGTTCATTGTCAGCCTCTTATGTGGAAATAGTTAAAGAGAGACAAGAGAGTTAAACTCAATGACACGACGAAACACGGCGCGAGCGCTGTTTCACGCCGGTCGGGTTATTTCCCGAGTAGAAGCGACGCATTCTTACCGATACATACATGGCTTTCCCACATGTTTAAATACACTTTTATTCATGTGTCTGTATACTCATAGTCCCTTCGCTCTGCAGGGTATAGTGGACTCGGACGATCTGCCGCTGAACGTGTCCCGTGAGACGCTGCAGCAGCACAAGCTCATCAAGATCATCAAGAAGAAGCTTGTCCGAAAGGCGCTCGACATGCTCAAGAAGATCTCCGACGACGAGTATGAACAGTTCTGGAAGGAGTACTCCACCAAGTAGGTGTATTTTTTTTACATAAAGGGGTCAACAAGATGAAGTCTTAAGCTCAAACAACATGAGCTATGTAACTCCATCTATTATACTCACTTTTGAGGGAAAATATTAGTATTTAATATTTATTTCTTCAAGAAAATAAAATGGCAATAATTTTTAATTCAAAAATTGCTCCGGTTCCTGCGCCAAAACGCATTTTATGCGCAACTTGTACAAACATACTTAGACTAGGGACTTGTTTCACCCCTAACTTACTGACAAACTGCTAGACTAGACTGAGTAATAAATTTTGTTCCATGAGAATCCAATAAGGCAATGTAGCTGCTAAACTCTGACATTCCTGACAAGACAGATTTATATGGCAGAAATTTTATTGAATATAATATATCAGGATGTTTATCAGTATTATGGGTGACAGAATATGAAGAATTAGAGAATCTGTAAAATAAGTTACAGTTAGCATATCCGACAGTCATCAGGAAGCGGGGCACAGTGGTAAAACAGCCCCTAACTCTCGCGTCGGTTTCAGCATCAAGCTGGGCGTTATGGAGGACCCGTCGAACCGGTCTCGTCTGGCGAAGCTGCTCCGTTTTCACTCGTCGCACGGCCCCGACATGACGTCACTGGAGGCGTACGTGTCGCGTATGCGCCCCGGACAACACCACATCTACTACGTGGCTGGCACCGGCCGCGCCGAGGTGGAGCGCTCGCCCTTCGCCGAGCGGCTCGTGCGGGCCGGCTACGAGGTCATCTACCTCACCGAGCCCGTCGATGAGTACTGCCTGTCCGCGCTGCCCGAGTTCGACGGACACAAGTTCCAGAATATCGCCAAGGAGATATTCGACCTCGACGAGGGTGAGTCTATATTATATACTGTACTTCACACGGAAAACTTATAAGGTAGTCAGTAGCAAACACCTGTATTAATATAATCAGTAAATATAAAAGCGACTAACGTCGCCAATAGGCACTCGCAACAAAAGAAAAGTTGCAGGTGTCAGCCTTTTCAACGATAAAAAACAAGCCGGCTGGCTGTACTTCATCACTTGAGAGATAGCATTATTAGTATTACAATAATCGCTGACGGTATATGTCGCGGTCTGCAGGTGAGCAGAAGAAGGAGGAGTTGGAGCGTTATCGCACGGAGTTCGAGCCGCTGACGAAGTGGCTCGGTGACAAGTTGGGCGCGCTGATAACGAGGGCCGGCGTCTCCCGCCGCCTGGCGCGCTCGCCCGCCGCACTCGTCGCCACCGCCTTTGGCTGGACCGGCAACATGGAGCGCCTCGCCATGTCTAACGCGCACCAGGTACCATGGGAGAAACATAGAATTAACAATAATTAAATACAAGAATTGACATATTAAGTCGTGATCTGTCGGCTGAGTTCGACATAACTCGATCAACCTACTTAGATACGCAATCTATTGGCTCTGTTTCGACTTCATTGATTGTACAATCAAAGAAGTTGAAAGAGATACAGATTGTGGATCTAAGTAATTTGGTCGGGTTATGTCAATCTCAGTCGACAGATCACGACTCACATGTTATTGACATATGATGTAGGTTCGTCAACTGGCTTTTTAAATTTCCCCCATTATACAATGTTATTGTCGATACTCCATTTATTTTTAAATCGGGCCTTACACCATTGTAGAAATTAATACAGAGTCGACGGACCACGTGATTTGTTCAGAATGTCAATTCCATGGAATCTATGATCTGTCAGTTGAGTTTGATATAACACAACCAACTTAGATCCACGATTTGGCCACGAATCCACTGCCCTGATAGTACATACATATTATCGTCAGTGAACTTGTGTTATATCGTAATCCCGACGACTCATGTTGCAGAAAGCGGATGACGCGCAGCGCAAGCACCACCTGAGCCAGAAGAAGATGCTGGAGATCAACCCGCGGCACCCCGTCGTCCGCGAGCTGCTGCGGCGCGTCACCGCCGACCCCGACGACGCCCGCGCCGCCGCCGCCGCGCGCACTCTCTACCGCACCGCCGCGCTGCGCTCCGGCTATATGCTGCAGGAGGGACAAGCCATTGAGTTTGCCGACGCCGTTGAGGCTATGCTTCAGGCGGACCTCGGCCTGCCTGCCGACGCGCACGCGGAGCTCGAAGAACTCGCAGACATCGACGTCGAAGCCGCAGACGATACCGAAAACGTTGACGCCGACGCCGATCACGACGAACTGTAGATGCATCGTATCTCGTCGTTGGACTAGTAGACGGTCGCGAGCATGAACACAATAGACAGATTTAGCCAGTATCCCGACTTAGATTTTTGAAATTCGCGCGTCCGCTGATTTTACATATTATGTCAACTTAAAACGTCATATGGCCGAGCTCACGCTGTAAATCTGCGTTGAGGTTTGCTTTTACAGCCGTTGTCAAAACCGTCGTGTCGACTCGCGTCGATTATGTTTGAATCATACTGGTTTATGACAGGTATTGTGGTATGAGTGAGAGGATCGTTTAACCTCGCCCAATCCGTCGTTGGTTCCGATGCAGTGTATGTGTAGTGTGTGTGAAACTGTCGCTATTAATTAGTGCGACCAACTGTTTAAGACTGCATTTTTTTATATTTGCGTGTAAATGAGCTCGAGTGTCTGCTGATATATTATTATGATATTGTAAATAAATTTATATTTGTTTAGTGTCTATGTTTTATTATTTACCCATGCTTTTGGTAATTCATGCTCAAAACGCAGTTTAAAAGTAAATAGTCATGGGAGAACAATTGTAAAGATATGAGGAAGAATTAAAACAACTTCACGATCCTCGCATTATGCCACAGCAATCGATAACAGATCAAATAAAATGGCATTTTTATACACTGGACTACAGCCTATAGAAGTTATGTACCATAATAGGTGTAGCAATCTATCCTGTTTTAAATACATTTTACTTTTCATATTGGACCAAATAATACTCTCTATGTAGTAAGAAAATATAATATTGATATCAATGAGGTATCCAACAGTCAGTGAATGTCAGTCGGCAAGAACTACAATGAACAAAATTTTTTTTTTCAATTAATGTAAAAAACATTTTTAGTAAATTTGTATTATCGATTCTTCAAATTGCAGCACTAGCTAGTGAAAATATTTAAATTGAGCTAAATTATATAACAAGTTTTATCTACATAATTACATATTTATAATAACTAATACATATAAGCATTGCTTTTATTAAAACAATATTAAATTCTAACAGAGTAGTTTTGGATATCCTACTACTAACTAGTAAGAGAGTGAGTCCTCTTTCTATTAAAGTAAAACTACTTGAGGTATCAAGCAAATACTGCTTCTGAGTACAAAGTTAAAGTATTCTCTAACAGCTCAAAAAATTTTATACACAATGTTAGCACCAATTCATAAATTTACTTAGCAAATAAGAAACTGATAAAACCTAAAAACAACGAGAAAACAAAAAAGTCACAATAAAGTGAAATGAGACATAGACCTGTACTGTATTTTACACTGTTTAAACCCTACTGACTACTACAATAACAGATTTTCTTAAATTAAAAAATTAAATACTTTGCCTATATCTGATCTCTATAGATTTTTAATATAGCATAACATGCTCAATTAAAAATTTATGGAAAACTAATAAAAATATATGTCTATAGTTTTATCAAACAAACAACACAATAATTAGTTTCAAATCATTAAAGTTACAAGATGTGATTCATGATTTAAAAAAATAGCAGCACTTAAGGTTTACAAAGAATAAGGACAGTTCAGAATATTATGGTACGGTACTCCTTGGTTTAAATTTTTATATTTGTGACAATGATTAATGAATATTGTTAACAAAAATAATATGTTGTGTAAAGATGGGTGAACTGGGGGATGTCTATTAGAAGGTCCAAATAGCAATTACTTTTGATAAAATAGACTTCAAAATTAATTTAATTTATTGTAAGAAATATAATATGTATTGTTTTTGTTACACCCCATATCACTGTGCACCTGCATAGGTCAATCTCAAAATAATTTTAAATCACTGCTACTACAATCACACGGGTAGCAGCGGTCGGCTGTCCTGAGACACTGCGCGGGCGCGTATTTTGGCGCGGTTGTAGGCGAGCACGCCGAGCAGCGCCAACGCCATCCCCGCCAGGTTGAGCGGCGGCGCAGGGTTCCCCAGCAGCAGCAGCGAGGCCGCCACCACGGCCGCCCGCTTCGCCGCCGACGCTACCGCGTATGCCAGCGGCGATACCCGCGACAACACGCTGAATGCCGCCACGGCCTGCAGCCACGCCAGTGCGCCGTCCAGCGCCAGCAGCGGCGCCACTCGCACCCAGCCACCGGCAGGCCGCGCCCCCAGTAGCGCGCCCGCCTCCGCCCACCCCCACACCGGTGCCAGCAGCGGCAGCGCCAACGCCGACAGCAGCAGCAGAAGGCGCAAGTGGTGGGCGCCCGTGTCACGTAGCGCGCGCTTCGAGAAGATGTGTTGCAGGCTGAGCAGTGCCGCCGCCGCTAGTGCTGCGCCCAGTCCAAGTGCATCAAATTGCAGCTCGGTAGCAGAGGCCACGCCCACGCCGAGGGCGATCAGCACCAGTGCAAACGCCACAGCAGGGGGTTGCCTCTCGCCAAACAGCACACGCACCAGACCCGCTGTCCACAGTGGTGTTGTCGCCTTCACTGTAACCATGTACCTAGATCACTTTGGTGGCAATATGACATTATCAAATAAAATTTACAACATTAGTTCAAAAAACCACTTGACAAACCAAGTACTTTGTAAAATTAATAAAGCTAAAAGAAATAAAAAAAATTATACAACAATAAAATTAAAGGAAATTAATTGTTTATAACTTTATCCCGTGGCTATAATAAACTTTTAATAACAAAAATAGTAGGTACCTGTATGTGCATACGAAATTGGTACTTTCCAAATCGAAATCTGCGAAAACATCGTCGTAAAGAACTTAGCGCAAGCGAGCGGAATGAGGACCCTCAGATAGTAACGGCGGGGGAAGGCGGGCGCTCGTCGCACGTCGCACAGGGCGAAGGCGGGCACGCTGTACAGGACCGTCGACAGGAGCTGGACCATCGTCACCGTCATGGGCAGCGGCAGCTCCGTCAGTACCAGCTTGCCCACTACGTTGCTAGCCGAGCTGAGCGCATACCACGCACAGCACAGCAGGCCGATAGTAACGGTCTCGCGCCGAGAAGCCACCATCCTTGTGTTCCGTGGTCGCGATATTTAGCATACCTTTGTCGCAGGGTGACCGCCCCGCGCCGGGCAGCACGGATCACCGTTGTGATAGAGTTAATGGTACGAGATACGCCATTTTCTTAATTTTTGCACGTGTTACGGGAAAATTTCATGTAGTTTAGTTTGTCAGAGGAAAACAGATTCGGGTAGTTACCCGAATCTGTTTTATATTAGAATTTTTTCACTTATGAACATTAAAAATAGCCACAACGACAGCATTTGTCAGTAGTATAGTTGACAGTTGGGTTGACACGATATTGATGACGTCCGAGTTCTTTGACAGACAATTGACAATCAGCTGGTTGAATTTTTTATTGTAATCCGGGCACAGACTACTTAGGGATACAGGATACTATGGTATCTGAGTGTGAATTTGGGTTTACCACATGACCTACTCTTTAAAAAGACAAATAAAATAAAGCTGTAAACACAACATGATTAAATCGTCGCTGCGAGTGCCAAATTCCATATGTGTTTTTTTTTTTGTTTTTTCGCTAAAAATGATCTTAGTTTCGTTCCGCACATTCTGATAAAACCAATTTTGTAATATATCACGTTGTGGTATCAATAATATTGTATTTTTTTTAATTTTCAATCCAATAACATGTTTTTTGTTGTTTCCCCACAACCTGACTAAAATCACATAAGGAACTCGCCACTTGTAGCGACGAAATTCGAATGGAGGCCGCACGCAGAACAAAAAAGTGAAGACAAAAATGACCTATAGTGACGTTCTGTTGTGTGTTATCTTTTTTCTTTAGGGTAGCCAACGTTTTGAATATTCTAGGACCAACAAGTTTTTTGTCTTAACTACATAGAGGAAAGGAGTCTTGTTATAATACCTTGGAGTATAAACGCCACGGGCCGGAAGGCGCCCTCGATCAGAACCCTAGACAAGTGGCAAGCGATTATTTTTTACAATAATCGCTTGACGTGTTTTTGTATTGGATTGACA
>JAOTAV010000028.1:2390396-2401253 GCA_026546445.1 Cyclargus thomasi | reverse complement strand
CTGATTGGACTACATCGTTTTTTAATAACGTAAGATTTATTTAATTAAATAATAAAAAATCATGCATATTCCCTATTGTATTACCTACCTAGACGCGGTATACTTATTCGAGTTAGTGTATATGTAATATGTTTGATTACTTAAAATACCACTTACAAGGAATTAACATAATATTCCGACCAGATGAAATTGTTCAGTCATCTGGCTATGAATCTATTTGTTGCTGGTATATCCTCAGGCTATTACATTAATGTATGTTTGAATCGTGTATATTGTCTTGTATTTTAATACACATTATTTTAACCTAACACTATGACATGCTACATGACAATTAAATACAATAAAATAATTGCAGGTGTGGTTCTACATAACATGGATGGCGTTCGTGGCGCCGGTGGTGTCGGCGGCGGCGACTGCGGGCTTCCTGGCGTGCTCGCTGGCGCTGTGGTACACGTTCCTGCGGTCGTGGCGCTCCGACCCCGGCGTGATCGCCGCCTCCCGCACCGAGCGCATGCGCACCATCGTCGAGCTCTCCGAGCGCGGCGCCGGCGGCTTCGAGCCCGCGCGCTTCTGCTCCGCCTGCCTGCTGCGCCGCCCGCTCCGCTCCAAGCACTGCTCCGTCTGCAACCGCTGCGTCGCCAAGTTCGATCACCACTGCCCGTGGGTCGCCAACTGCATCGGCGCTAAGAACCACCGGCACTTCGTCGGCTTCCTCCTCAGCCTGCTCGTGATGTGCTGCTGGATGGTGTGGGGCGGAGTGACATACTACCGCGCGCGCTGCCCGCCCGAGCCCGCCGCGTGGCCGACTTGCAACGCCTGGGTCGCCTGGGTGCTCCTCAACGCCGGCTTCCATCTGGTCTGGGTGACGGTGCTGACGGCGTGCCAGCTGTACCTGGTGGTGTGTCTCGGCATGACGACCAACGAGTCGCTGAACCGCGGGCGCTACCGGCACTTCCAGGAGCTGGGCGGGCGGTCGCCGTTCTCTCGCGGTCCGCTCCGCAACCTCGCCGACTTCCTGGGCGTGCGCGTGTGCGGCGTGGCCCCGCGCGACACCGACTGGACGGCCGATGACGAGCCGATGCTGCCGAGCCGCTACGTGTGAGCGCGGCCCGACGCCGGCCCGGGCCAGCCCGTCTAGCGCGCCGGCGTCGCCCGCGCCTCACCCCCCGCCCCGCCGCCCGCGCCGCACCACCACCACCCTCCGGCTTGACGTCAGCTCTCGACCGTGCCGCGCGGCGGCTGCAGACTGCGACCCACCAATGTTATCACCTCACTTTGACCCGCCACCGGCCGGCCGGCGTATGTGTATACTCGGCCGAGTGAGTATAATCTGATATAGGAGGACTAGAGACTAATAACATTCCTCCCCTGGAGGCAGACGTGAGGTTCTGTCCCCGGCCACGAGGTCAGAATGTAAATCTCGTTTGATGATTTCGAAGCTTAAAACTTGTAAACTCTTGAAATAGCTCGTAGAAATAATTTTTATCTCGTGTAACTGTTTAAAAACTTTTTCGTCTTTGAAATAAAGTTAGCTTATCCTACTACATACTATTATTAGTTATTTCAAGAGTGAACATGTTGAACTATGTAGTTGTCAGGGCTATTCTGTTCGATGACGTGTCGTCGATGACAAATCATATTTTTTGCTAACGAGTAGTAGTAATATTTATATAACTTTATATTAATAGAAATCATGAGTTTATACTGCAATTATTTTATTGTATGTGGCCGAGTGTGTGATAATGTATTACTATTGCTAAGAGTTTGTGAGCGGTTCTACCGATATTAGCTATTGTCGTCTATATAACTCTGTACGGCGACACTATTACGGAACGGTGCGATAAGATGGGGCCCTTAAAAAATGGAACACAAAAACTCCTTTGGTCTCATCGACACGATGCTTTGAACTTTTGCTAACGCGTTTGTACACGAGCATTTCAAGTGATTATTCTCGGTGACTTACCTTCCCCGTTCTACCGCGCCGGTCCCTTGTATTTTTTTAACGAAATCTAAGTGTCAAGAGATTATGCTTGGGGCGCCTGCGTAAACCGCTAAATAACGCCTGTATGTGTATTATATTTTTAGTGGTTGTATATTTTTTGCAAAAGACAGTATGGCGGAACGATATTAGCTTTAAAAATATTCGTGATGAGCACTAGCATACTAGTGTGACAGTTTGATAGTTTGTTTCTAAACAACATGTCGGTATTACTGGTCAGAATTTGACGCTACTATGATTGCTGTCCAGAACAATAATAGTTTCATTAATACAGCAACGGGACATGAAATACTCCAGCCGGCCAGTAATATTGGTAAAGTTTTGGAACGCAACCGATGTTATAGCATATATTTTGCTGCGGTTGAATGTGTCAGTTTCTGTTTCGCTAAATGCGTTTTTATCAAAAAATGGTTTCGAAACACAATCTAAATTATAGCATAATTATATTTGTCGTGGATGAGTGTCAATTTCCTAACTTGAAGGTGTCTTTATGAAAAATTTGATACGATAGTATTCTGCCGCATTATGCAAGTCCAGTGTCTATAGTCCTTTAAACTTATATCACAACCCAGAAGTATTATGTTAACTTGAAAACAAGACTTTATTTGCTGTTATATACTTTTTAAATGACTAGGCTAGTATTTGACTAAGCGCTATTTTAAACAGACATGTTCGACAAAGTATTTTAAGTTCTATCAATATGAGTAAATATGGTTCAAAAGTGGCTTAATTTAAACCACGTTGATTGTGTCTACAGGTTTGATGAAACATGCAGTGGCTTTAGCATGAGTTTAAAGCATTTGTCAATACTCAATACGTAAATTTAGTATGGCAAAATTTTACAGCCCCTCTAGTGGTTACTTGTGGAACTAAAAATGTACGCAGTTTCTATCGTGTACAAATAATAGTATTTTCAGCTTTAAACTCATGGTATCGCTACTATAAACCGTTGTTGTGTATTTCATTTCCTATAATATGCCTATTAATTCTAACACTTTCTTAACACAAAATTTAAACACCTGAGAGCGCCTGCTTTGATGAAGTCAATCAGATAATTCACAAGTCGCTGGCCATGATTAGCTCTAATATGAATTTAAAAAAATGTAACTTTGCTGGCTACTTAAATTTTCTCCTATTTACCAGGCAGTAAAATGACATATTTCATGAAATTTTTCCATCTTTACATGTAAACGTGTAAATAAATTCCACCAAGTAGTGTTAAATGATAGTATAAGTGTACGCTTCATATCAGTCACGGACGAGTTGTTTATCGATCAAAACGAACAAAATATTCTAAATGATTTTTATTGTATTTATATACGTAGGGACAAAATTATATTGTATACTTCGGGCGCATTACGCCTTCGCTTTTGATAGATTTCAAAAGGACACGTATTCCTATGATGTTTGTACAGCTAAGTGTATAATATTAAACAAAAGATACCAAATGCATTTTAATTAATTAAAGGAAATTATTACATTTGTTTGTTTTATTCATGTCACACTATCTTTAAGGATTTTTATTAACACAGCTATTTACTAAACGCACAAGTGCAGTCAAATTGTTTTTCTAAAACATCTAAGAGATCTGAAACAGTGCGTCTCGTTGAAATAAATCTATGATCAAATATACTTCGAGGTCATAAATTATATATGTTCATACGATGAGAGAAAATTAAATAATATTTAGTAATATATGTAATTAATTGTGCTATTGAAAATTCATGTTCATACTTAATAAAACACTTTTCACTTTTTCCACTATGTACAATTATATTTTCTTAGATTTTACGAATTTATAATTAACACAGAACCAGTTTCATTAAGTATGATAATCAGTAAAAATACTACATTTTATGCTTCCTAATTAAACGTTGTTTTTATGTTTGAATGGTGTAAGGTACTTGCTACTTTAATATACAAACTGTAATCTTTGCGCTTAAATGGTAATAACGTAGGCTGTTATTGACTAAAGTAATAAATTTATCCTGACATGATTTATAAATTATTTAAAGGCAGCCGCAAAATAAATAAAACCCCACTCATAAAGCTTTCAGTTTATTAGTTAAACAAATATCACTTTTATTTACAACCAAAGCAATCACAAATTTATAAACTAATTTAAATCGTAATCACCTAAAACTACTTAACAGAGAAATATTTACAATAGAGTTAACAATCAACGTCGCAGGTGGGGACTCTGGGCCCCGGGTGAGTAACTATTACTGTGACTCACACCAACGGGACAAAAACAAATACAGACTCCGTAGTCAATTAGACGCACTAAAGTATTTGTCTATCGAACCACAACACCTATCCGGGACAACTGAATTCGTGAAGATGCTGTCTTTTCAAAATCATAATATAGAACAGGACTGCATTAATAACTCTTAATTTATTGTGAATTGACATACAAATGCTTAAGACGCCCAGTTTACGTGTCCGGTAAACCTTTTGTCTCCGTCCCGTTCGTGTGAACACGATCGAACGCGTATACGTTTGACTACATTAGTGGATACTGCGTCTCCGCTGTTCATACAAATGTAGTCAAGCGACCACGGTAAAGGGCTCTGTGCTTACCGCCGACAAGAATATCGTCGGTAGCGACAACCCGACTTCGTAGCCTACTCCGGTTCATCTCAGTCGCTAAAATGACAGGCACTTCACTCTCGTTTCGTCAGCAGAGCTAGAGACTGAAGGACTACTCGCGTGGAAAAACAGTAAGTTATCGGTGCAAATTTCAACGAACTAACATCAGGCCCAACCTTTCTGGCTAACTTCGAGAAGGCGAATCGAGCAATTTCAACTTTAACACTTGCACTGGCGTCTCACTTAACCGCTAAATTCATTAGCGTATACCATAAGTCACCAATGAAATGCAAAATAGACCTACTTTCGCTACGCTCACCGCTTGAATTACACCACATTCTATCATTGGTCTCTCTATATGACTCCCTGAATTCGGCAGCGAACTAGCCATTTGACTGCAAAGTATATAGTAGAGCGTCGTCGAGGGAGGCGTTAAGTACCGGGGGGGCGTGTCGCGGTGCGGCGAGTGGAGGGGGCGGGGCGCGGCGGTCACGCGGACGCCAGCGGCTGGGTGACGACAGGCGAGCGCCGCGGCGACTCCTCCTCGGCCGGCTCTGTCAGACGTAGCGCCACCTCCAGGTCACGCAACACCTGGAAATATGCAAAATCTATTTGTTAGTCATATGTCATATTACACATTATACAGAAATAACTGCCTTAAGCTTTTTTGCGATACAAAAAACTTCAAGTCGATAGCCTGCCTGTCTGCGGCGCCTCATTTCATCAGGCGCTCTGGGGACACTCCAGCCTTTCCCCCGTATGCTTCACCTTCGTCTCCTAAAATGACGAAAATTTGACCGCGTCTAGTCCTTGTATTACGCGTGTGCGTGCGCGTCGGTCTTTCCTCACACACATGCGGCTCGTACGTCTTTCATTAGACTTATGGCGACCGCAAAGGAAAATCCTCAGGTCGAGCGAGAAAGCAGGCTCTCAGTGAAGCCAAGAACCTACTGACGTCATAACTCATCAGACGCTGTATGATGCCGTGCTCAGAAACTCCCATTTGTCCAATTGTCCCATGTAAGCTATTGCTAACACACCTCTGTCTCCTTCTGGTCCAGCAGCGCAAACCGGCGGTCGAGCGCGGTGAGGTGCGCGAAGGTGAGGTGCAGGTGGGCGTGGAGGTGTAGTCTCGCCAGCTCTCTGAAGTGCGCCGCGTACAGGTGTGCCACTACGTGGTACAGCAGCCGCAGCACGCGCCGCACCACGCTCTCGAACGCCGCGGGGAACTCGTTCGCGTACTTCGTCGGGAACACGCTCTCGTCGTTCACCTGAAACACAATGATAAGGGGCTGTTACACGACTTACTAATAAAACCAGATATGTAAGAAGCTTTTTGTGAAACCGTGGTATTTCTCTGGTCGAGTCGGTCCATTCTTTGACAGTAAAGTTAAAGGATCAACTGGGTCAACATCATTAATTTAAAAAGACGCACGCGCCTTGATGTGTTCGTTCTGGCGTATACGCCGCTGCACGCACACAAATTTTTAAACATCTATTGCCACACTGGCTGGACAAAACCCCCCAAGATTTGTTTAAGTGTTCGTGCGGGGGCGCATACAAGAGCGCACACATGCAAGCCGCGTGCGGTTAAAAAGACAACCGACACGGTTCTCTCCCTTCCACCATTACTGCCGTCCTCAAGATTAAATGCCGTTAACCAACATCTAGTCGTTTTTGACATTTTGATGCCATCATAATCAGAAGAAAAACTCTATCGACGTGTATTATTAAAATTTTTGTAGATTTTATAGTCATCGAGTTATTAAAATTAATATTGCCGTTATACCAAGCCCATAAAAAACTGCGGCGTTTTTTGCTCATAACTCAAAAAGTACTTTTTGTACATAGCTGCATTTTAGCTTGAGGACGGCAGATTAGTACTCACCGTCTTTTGCGTGAATGTCATAACGTAGTCGACGTACTGCGGCGCGGCGACGCGGGACTTCTTGCCGCGCTCGTCGTACCACGCGTACGTGCGCCCGCCCGGCCCCGACATGTCGGCGCACGACGCCGCCGTGCAGAACTCCGACACCGTGCCGTACAACAGGTTCACGTGGTCGAACAGCGCCAGCGCTGAAACGTACACGAAGACGGTCAGACACAGTCATTGACGTAAACGGCCCCTAGACTAGGATTTCCCGGAACGATGGTTCGCGAAACCCTAGGATTCTGCTGAAAGTTCATCGGGGTTTCGTGGTCTGGACAAGGGACAAACGGTAAGACGGTCATGCAGCATGACACGTCAGAATATTTTAGGGAGGAAGTAGACTATCTCAGGCCACGACGACCACGGCCTCAACCAGTGAAAGCTTTAAGTCTATCAGGAGACGCGACATAAACGAGTTTCTGACGAGACATTGAGGTCGCCCGTTCAGATGAAAGGGGGGAAAGGGGAGATGTGATCGGGACTATAGTGCAAGGGTGATATTGGTAAATCAAGTAGACATTGCATGTTAGTGAAACATTTCGCTAGCTCTGATTTCTCAGCATAAGAATAAACTAAAGCACGTCTTCTGTATTAAAGCAGTAGCCAACACAGTAATCTCATTACTTTAAAATCTTTCTTCGTTTTCCACCGTGTAAGGTGTAAGTTCTATCAAACCTACCTAAACCATGACGACGATAGGAAAGAATTAAGTGAGCTTTAGCTTTCTTTAGAAAATATAAAACATTACTTAACGGTCGTTGTTCGTACAGTCCACATCCTGAGGATGCCCCGGTGTTGGGGCGAAACGCGGTTCGAGGTTCTCCTCGTAAACCCGTATTTTTACTTACAAGTTGAGGTTAATTTCGTCGAATATTGCTAAAAATCCTAATTTGCTAAACTTAAAGCTATGGATTTCCGCAAAGTAACGCCTGATTCTATTAATTATTAAATTAAAAAAAAAACACCTGATAACGACTTCGTACAAACTGGTAATGCAATTAATTAACTTGGATTTTATTTAAGAAGTACAACTAAAACTTTAATATTAGAATTTTTTTATGCTAAATCTACGTGCTGAGAGTCACCATATGACTTATATAAATAAATAAACGTTTATTCACTAATTTGGACAAATCTCATTGACAGTACATTTTAAAAATTTAAGAATGGAAACCCAAAAAATAATAATAATACATATTACTTTCAAATGCTTTGTCGTCAACAAATGTTAAACTGCAAAAAAGCTCAAGATGTTTTGGTGACAATCGGGACTATTCTCCGGACTTTTGGTTTTTCATCCGGTAATCCTATACGCGCTACAAAGCAAAATATATATAAAGCTAAAAAAGGTGTTTTCAGATTGGTAGTCTTTATAAATAATAATAATCGAACTTCATCGCAGAAGTTAGTTTGATCATATACAATAATATAAAGCTGAAGAGTTTGTTTGTTTCTCTGTTTGAACGCGCTAAACTCAAGAACTACTGGCCGGAATTGAAAAATTCTTTTTCTGTTTGTGCTATGTATCATTAGGCAAAGAAAAGCTCGTTCATTATAATCATTGTATTTCTCAGTGTGGTTATGAGGTTTAATATTAGGTTTGAAGAAAACACGTAAAAATACGACTATCCTACTTTTGGTTACATAACTACAAAAAAAGAAAATAATAGAAATATTTTAAGAATTCCCTATTAAATCAAAACAATACCTATAAAAAATAAAGGGATACTATTTATCGGAATATAATCAATATCTAAAATATTACCTCAGTCCTTACCCGCATAAGTGAATAATAATGTAATACATTAGTCGGGGAGCCCAAGAGGGGATATTTGTATTTACTCGAGATAGTCAGATTAAGCCTACGTCAGGCTTCCTACATGTATCTGATTATCATGGTATAAAAATAGAATTTCTTAGTTCGGTACTTAAAAGAGTTATTTTTAAGTACCTAAATGTCATCGAAATCGTCAAATTAAGATGAAAGGTGTTAAAAATACGCCAAAGAACCCCTCCACATAAAGCACTGATGATCGAAATGTGAGTTAAGCCTGTAATAACAAAAAAGTTTTGTTATGAAAATATAAAGCCTTATATTTTCATAACCAAAGTTCCCAGATATTTAATGTTATAGGCTTTGCCGTTTTAAATTTTTAAAACGGCTCAAAATTTTATTAATGTTTTAAATTTAATTAATGTTCTTTTATAACCTTAAAATGGCTATATTTTCTTCACCGTTTTACAAAACGTACTGTCTGGGTCTCCACGACGCGCGACGCTCGAGTTACTACAAAATTAGCACCTACGCCTACCCTCCCACTAAGAGAATATTTTATCATGTAATCAATACACTTTGTTTAATCTTAATATAATATTTATATATTTTAATATAATTCTTGTATGCGGTTGTTGTCACTGAACTCTTCCTTAACGAATGGTCCGATTTGATAAAATTTTGTGTGCGTGATCCAGGGGCAGTCCTGCAGGACAACGTCTATCGTGTCCGCTAGTTAAAATTGAACCTACCGAAAAATTTCTCTTTATTTTTTGATATTTTCAATCAATAAGTTACCGATACTTTCTTGTCCGTTGGCTATTGAAATCTGTTTAGCAACGCTCGAATTGTAGTTATAGTTATGGTTGGCCCGAATCACGACTCAAAACTCACGATTGTCGTTCACGATGTTATTAATCGTTAATATAATGTATCCATCACATTTCGGAGTGGCTCCCGACTTCCCGAGTCCCCGATGCGATGGGTCACCGGAACTAAGAACAGAGACAGACCCAAAAAAAAAGGTGGCGCGACGGACTGCATGCCTCTGATAAGGGCCAGCCGACTAAAGTGAGGATCGCGATTTGCGGAGAAAAAAGGGACTTGCTAACGGGACACGATAGGCTGGAAGTCATTAAAATTATTACGTTATTATAAAATAAACAAAAAGTAATTTCAAAAATAATGCAGTAAATATTCAATGTAGTTAATCAATTCTGCAAATAGATAACACCGTGTCTAAAGCAGATAGTAAAATCATGACGCGAGGTTTTACGTGCCCAAGAGTTTTAATAAGACCCCTTTAAAGGGTTAAGGAATTGAAATGAATATTCAATTTTAAATCTTAAATAGAACATTTACAAGCCGTTACATTTTAAGGAAGAGAGGTATATAGACTTATAGTGTCGAAAAATAATTATAAACTTTACGTGGACGTGAAAAACGCTATAAAAGAGAACAAGGTACCCCGAGAACTTACTATATAAAATAACGATAACGCGGAGGTCGATATTGTCGCTGCATTTACGGTTCACCGATCACAACAAAAAGATTTCACCTCGAAACGAAAAAAGTGGGGTGAAAGTGGCAGATACAATAGTGTGAACACTTGTAGGCTGTGGCGCCGCACTGTGGCCGTGAGAGCGCCAGTCAACGCAGACGTCACGACCGGCCATCGCCATGTTTACAAAGGCACAAAAGACTGAGTGGTAACATCCGAATTATATGCTCGCAACAGACCCTCAAACACGCGACGTAACCGCTTTAATGGACTATCATAGAATTTAGTTTTTGGTCGTGTAAAAATATTATTGTATACTGACTGTGAGAGGCAAGCCACTCGTTGTAGTCCAGGCCTCGCGGTAGCTCCACCAGCTGCCGCATGTCCAACTCGGGCAGTTTGCGCTCCAACAGCGCCTCCTGGAGGTATAGCTTGGGGTCGCCAGCTGCTTCGCCATCACGCTCTTTACGTCGTGCCTTCCTGCAACACAGAACGCATCGTTAAAGCGACTTGTCAGCAAGATATTAGGTAGTACTCTATAAAGTTTTCGCTTTTTGCTTAACCAATCTGCAGCGAAGTAATGCGACACTTCACTAAATCACCTCATACAGTATCCCCCCAAGCTTATTTCAATAACAAGGGACAACCTCGTGATCGACAATCTGAAAATAGTGTGCAATTGCAAATCAGAAGTCATACCGATATTATTATGACATTGAGTTGATGATGGAGCTGGAAGGTGGCAATAGAATATCCGTAATTATACGACGCGACCCCATCGAGTTTGGGCTCATTTGATTCACCCTGATGAGTCTTTAATTACTAGACATAATATTTTATATTTGCCAAACGATAAGCTGAACCTAGATTGGCATGGGCTATGAATGTCTCAATTAAGAGAAGTAATCATTAAATTATACTGCCAAGTTTTTTGGCAAAAGAAGGTATTACAGCGAATAATAATCAAGTTTTGGAAATAAATATTAAATACGGGCTTTGGCCCACCACACATTCCCACCACTGCATCTCCTGTGTCGCCAGGATCGACAGCGGTATCCAACCAC
>JAOTAV010000028.1:2366069-2383358 GCA_026546445.1 Cyclargus thomasi | reverse complement strand
ATAATATGAACTGTACTAAACTCAGACGTCTACACGCTGGTGAGTTAAGTTGGCGAGGTGTGGGAGACGCGAGAGGGCTTCGCACTTTACTCGCAAAAAAATAGAATCGCGTCCTATTTAAGCCAACTTAATTAACAACTTACAACTTAAATCGATTTTGCCGTTCAAATGTTAAAAATAACTAAACTCGCCGATCGCGCATGTTAACTCGCAACTTAATTAAATCAAGTGTAAATCGGCCTTAGGGTAGAAAAGTGACATCAACTAAGCTAGCGGCTACAAGGTACGTAAGTTCTACTCTTGACTCATCGATTTCTAACGAAAGCACAGAAACCGGTTCAGTTCTTTTTGAACTGAGCATTAAGAAAAATCTGAACTCGAATCTAAACTTCTATTTATTGCTTTTCTATTTGATTCAGAAACATAACATTCGCGGGAGAGCCATGCATCGGCATGAAAGGGCCGGCTCGACCGGCGTGATACCACGGCCTCATAGGAAACTGTCGCGAAACGTGATCGTGAGGTTTAGCATTTTAAACGCTATATTGTTTTTTTTTTAAATTTTAGCGAAATTGGTTCAGCGGTTTGAGCGTGAAGAGGTAACAGACAGGCAGAGACGCATTTGTAATATTATTATGGAAGTATGGATTGAACCGAAAGTTATCGATAGTCTATACATATAATAAAAAAGTAAAATTGGAGTGCCTGTAGGTACATCTCATATTATTACAAAATAATCAATGCGGGGGTGCTAAGAAACAGTAATAGAACACAGACAAAAAAGTTGTCTGTTTGTACGCGCTAATCTCAGAAACCACTGGACGGATTTGAATAAATCTTTTTTTGTTTAGTAGCTATTTTATCCCGGGAAAATGTATTTTTGGGTAACGAAGTTGCGGGCACCAACTAGTTTAAAATTAAAGCAGAGCAAACCAAAAAAATCATAAAACAGTGTAGAGCGGGACGGTGGGCGGGGTTACATATTGTAAGCCTATATGTTGAACCTTATTATATCTATCATAATATATTAAGTAGATACCCACGATTCATACCACAAAATATCTTGTCGAGAAGACGACAAAAGTTATTATGTTGTAAAAATATGAACTGGTTCATTTGCCTAATATTAGGACTTTTAGCTCGGTGTTGAATAATAGAGATATATAACTCTAAAACACAGTAAAGGTATGAAATTCTTATTCTGCGTCTAAGATGTTTTTGAAGTGTGCCAGGGAGGTTAGAGTGCTATTTTTTCGAGCGTTTTCTTTTTTAAATTTCTACTTTTTTTTTAAATTTTTTCTTACATTTTTTTAAAATTGAACATTGATTACGAGATTTAAGATAGCAAAGTCTAAAGCATTTAGCTGTTTAATTTGACATAAAATATCTGGGAAGCTTGGTTACGAAAATATGAGGCTTTGTTGTTCTATGTGATTAAAGGGTTACCTTACATTTAAATCATCAATGCTTTATGTGAAAGTGTTCTTTGGCGTATTTTAACAGCCCATATCTTAATCTGACAAACCCGATAACATTTTAATAATTGAAAATAACATTTTTTTCAAACCATTGTCACGTCTCTGGTTATCATGGTATAAAAGTTAGATTTCTAAGTGCGTGTATTCAGAAATCTGATTTTCATACCATGATAAACTGTGACATGTACAAAATCTACACTTACTTAGCGTAATCTGACGTGATCGAGTAAATCCAAAATTTCCCTCTTGGGCTTCCCTACTATGAGCCACTTATGAGATAGAATAAACTTTCAAGGGCCTATCTAACGCCAACGTTGCACTAATTGCCTGCCTCACGCATTATTACAAAGAAACAAGCAGACAGTACGTACACGATGACCCCGACTTCCGAAGAGAAAAAATAATTAAGTGAAATTCCTAAAAAAAGATCCGAAAATAATTTTATAAGTCGGTACTTGTGAGTACGATACAACCTACCGTAACTGAACCTGCGAAAACAAAAAAAAAACGCAACTATAAAACTCATAGCAACATCATTACCCTCTTATCCGTCGTCAGATACGAAGACAGACGAAGATCACGATGTAGTGGACGAAGATAAATGTAGCTTCAGGTCATGAGTCGCGGGGCCGGTGTTCTGTGCATTACGGTTTATGAGCTATAAAAACGACGTCCGCTGAGCAGATCACTCTGTGCAGTCTGTACTCTGTACCACGACCACGACACAAGCACACGGCGACGACTTATCGCATCGTCGGCCGATATCAGAGACGTTTGAATTTAATTAAAAAAAAGCTTATGTCTAAATACACATAATAAAACAGTAACTGAAACAGTTAATTTGGATTGTCTGCACATTTAATATTTTTACAAAATAATCCATGTGGGGGTGCTAAGGAGCAGTAATAGAACGCATATCAACAAAAAAAGTTGCCTGTTTGTCTGTTTGTACGCGCTAATCTTAGGAACCACTGGACGGATTTGAATTATTTTTTTTTGTTTAATAGCTATCTGGTCTGGGCAACATAAAGGATATATTTTATCTCGGGAAAATGTACGGTTCCCGCATGAAATACAAATTTTCGCGCAACGAAGTTGCGGATACCAACTAGTCAAAAATAAATATAATATATATTGTGGAGTTTAAGAGTCTGCAATTAATTTAAGTTTAGAATTTCATGAATGGCGGATCTTTTAACTAGCGTGTAGTTCGTAGGTATTGAGGGTTTTGTTGTCAAATTGAACAGCGTTTTTTAAATATATCCATAATTTATACGAGTTGAAGCACATACCGGGCCTCTACTTAGGAATATTATAAAGTCGTTTTCCGCAGCCTGTTACTTGTAAGCTTAGATACAAGTAGAACTACGTAGTAAATTGCTATTCAAGAGAAGATTTTATGTTTACATCATGTAGTAAAACTATATCGTGTAGTTTGCTGAGAGATAGAGACTGAATAGTCGTTAGTGCTTAATAAATAAAAACGATAATTATATAATTCAACTACATGTTGAATATTTAAGAAAAAACGTTTTTACAAGACAATCAGGCAATAAGCGTTTTCATACAAATCCTACATTCAAAACCAAAAAAATTCGTCTGTCAATCCTTTCTGCTGTGTCCGTTGTAAAACTTCATAAGCGGGATCGCAATCAAGTTTGAACCTTTGCATCGTAAAGAATCAAGTTAAAAAAAACAATAAACGCGTTATTACGACGCCGGAGCCAGCTGGTACACATTAAAGTGATGTTCCAACATGCGCGTTTACTGTCGACATTGTTCAATATGATTCATGATATTCTGTAATATATTTAAATTAGCCGAACGTGAATAGTCTATAATATATAAATTAGCCGAACATACTTAATCAAATTAAATAACAAGAAATCTCCTAATGCATTTAGAAATACGTAGATACGTCTAAAAGTATAAGCTACTAATTCATCATCATAACTAGGACGTAAGGCGCGCAGGGATCGTGCATTAGTGTGTGTTCGATAGTGAATAGTGACATTAAACTGGTTGTGTTAACGAGGCGAGCGGGAGCCAGCGTCTCGGGAGGAGGGCAGATTCGAGGAGTTCCGTATAATAATGTGCGACATCGGCCTACAAATTGTTATGGTATCGACATAAAAATCGACAGTGATGTGTGTCAGGAGTGCGGCCCTATGGCGGGCGGGCGGCCGCCTGGTGTTGCCAGTCACATAGTATTTCCCTACAGATAGGCAGATTTATAGGGACTAACTACTTTTTTTCAGGAAAAACTCAGATACTTTAATTTTAATGTATGTCGCTCGGATTTGATGAACGATTATGATCTTGTTATCTTCTCCGAAGTAAACGAGATTGGGGAATGTTGTGTCTTAAATAAACAACATCCACTGAATCGCGGATTGATATGATTTTTCCACTGTTAAATAAATAAAATAAAAAATGATTTATTTCCGAGTAAATTTGAAACAAAAGTTTTCAGAATGTCAACATGTTCACATACCACTGGTTCGAGAACTAGCCATGCGAGAAGAACCGGCGTAAGAAACTTGCACTGTTATTACGCCGCATCCAGCGCTTAGCGTATGATATATATAGATACGTTGTACCAAGTAATGCGTAACGTTCCGGAGGAAGTTCGTCAGAAAGGAATACCCGACTTATTTTTATATCATAGGAAATTACAGAATAAATATTGAATAAACCTTGAATATCATCTCGCCTACGGCTACAAACTTCCTACTCTAAGAACTTTTTCACTAATTCAAAAGTCCTAGGCTTTGGCAACTTGACTTGCTCGTGTGGGAATCCCTCCAGGGCGGGCGGGGGCGGGCGGCCTCGGTCGGTGGCGGGCGGCGCGGCAGTGCAAGGCGCGCGCGGTCGCCGACGAGTCGCCGCCACCCTGCCACCGCCGCCTCCGGCCTACGCGGCTCGCGGCCCCGTGCAGCGGGTTCGACGCCCGCAATCCGCCCTCAGGGCTCACCACCCGCCGCCACCACCGCGCCGTACTCGCGCCGTCCGCGGCGGGTACACGTGCCTGGTGCCGCCGTACTCTCGAGTGGTGTAGTTAGTCGCGAGCGGTGTACGCCGTCTGCGGCCCTCGCCGCCCGGCGTCCTGCACCCCGTAAACACTAACCCGCGATCCCGGCGCCCGCGCCGCCCGCCTTAGCGGCGCGCCATCACAAGAAAATAAAGATCATCGCACTCGTGACGACCTTCCGATAGTTGTAACGGTTACCAAAAAAAAAATCCAATTCTGTCCCAGTCTTCCGCCAGTGATGATTCTCCGCAGCCGACCGTCTCGCCTTTCGACTCGACTCCCGTAAACGAAACGTATTACAAGGAACGGCTTCACGAATTTATTTCTATCCGTCGGTGCGCGGCGCATTGTTTATATTACTGTCATAAGCTCGCCGAAGGAGGCGACGACGACGATCGGTCATCCTTCGACGCGGCGCTAAAAATAAAATCGCGTTTTATATCGCGAGTTGCTACTCCCGAGTGCACCGGGAGCGGTCGACGTCGGGCCGGCGCCGGGTCCGGCACGCTGGAGGCGCTCCGCCGACACTCGCGGCAGATCGCCGCGCGCCGCGTCCGCCGCGTGCAGGTGAGTGACGCCCCCCGGCGGCCGCGCCGTGCGGCTCCACTCCCAGGTCCTAACGCGACTTCGTCTGTTGCAGTTCACGGAGCGATCGAGGGATGGCGCGCGCGAAGGCGGTGAGTATCCCCCGCCCGCGCCTCCGCGTGCCGCACATCGTAAGGAGGCGCGGGCGGCGGCTGATCGTGTGTGTGCGCAGACAGCGGCGGCTCCGAGATGTCGGCGGGCGGCGAGCGGCGCGACCGCGACACCTGCCGCGTGGAGCTGGGCGCGCTGCTGGCGCCCCCCGAGCCGCGCCCGCTGGACAACAAGGTCAAGGTACCGTCTCATTCCGAACCCTACTTCCCGAAACTCACCATTCACCATTACACGATCACAACAGAGCGACGTACACCCGAACCTAACGGAACTAGCCTTTGGGTTCGGCGCGAGGTGGGCCACTCGCCCTCGGCGCCCCATTTGCATAATGAGTGTATCGGCCCGCTGGCGACTCGGGGCGGCCGAACGGCGGTAGATCATTACGGCTGACCCAGTTCCGTCGACACTGACCGACGTTATCGGCCGATCGCGCCGATAGCGGTCGGCAGGCCTGCCGCACCGTCACCCGTCGTGGTGCTCGGATGCATTCGATAAACACTAACCACCATCGACCTTTTTCCTCGCGGGTCCCCCGGCCGAGGCTGCCGCTCCATTCCCGCGACGTGTTCCGAATTATGTTAGACTAGCGGTGAGCCCGAGGCGAATCGATCCCGAAGCCGATCGTACTATTATGATAAGACCGCGCGCTCGGGAGCGTGCCGCGGTCGCAGGTATCGAACTGAGGTATCTACTAACGAAGCGCTAAAAATACTCTCAATATAACGCATACACAATAAACTTTGAATCGTTTCCTCTCCAAACACACGCCGATATAAACACGACCCGCACTTAGCTCTCGATTAAACTTGATTACTGTAATCTACCTAAACTTTGTCGTGGGGTCGCTCACGTAACACGAACGGCTACATCTGTCGAAGACTCGATCATAAGTTACCTACAAGCTAAGTGAAGAACAGTTAACATACGGACCCAAGCCCAAAACTTCTGAATCAACACTGAAAAGGAAATATTGGTAAAGATGAACAAATAGTGCAGCAGCAGATTACATTACATCGCTGATGGACAGACAATTATCATTACTGTCACCAGTTTGGATGGGACATTATGTCTATATTATGAAACAAATGTACTATCAGTAAACTCCATTAATGGGCAGGTGGCTTAAGTACCCATATATAAATAAATAATTTAATTACATAATTAATGAATACATTTTTAACTGTAGGCATCTTTAATATAATCTAGTTTATTTTAATTTTAGTAACGCTTCAAGACTAGCTTTACGCGACATTTGCCCACGTGGAACCTAATGGCCTATAATCATTCATAAATGGATCTTTTATTTATCAATGTAGTCACTCTTCAAAATTATAAATGTGAAAGTTTGTTTGTTCGGATGTTTGTCCGACATAACATAGCTCTATACGAAGAACGGTTAGGTAGTGAGGTACCTATTTATAAGGTGAACCATTGACACAGTTACCGACAACTCGAACTAATGATCGGAACGCTTTCCCTCCTCGCGAATAAAAGGCCCCATAATAAAAGATCGACAAATTAGGTTCCGAATTGGTAACGAAAATATCGTTAATGTTAATAAGCTAGGATAAAATAAAAATATATTTTCAATTTTGGTTTTTAAGCAAAATCTTTTTCTGCTTGGCTGATTTTATAAATTTGATTACACAAATATTTAATTAGATTAAACAATAATTTACACTTGCCGCTATTCTATGTAAAAAAATAATAGTAGAAAGTTATTTACTTAATTGTGATAAGTTTGCAATGAAACAGTATTATTTTATGATGCACGGAAATTTGCAATGACCTATTTGTAACACATTATGTTAGGAACCGTACCACCCGCGGGCTGTAAACTACTCTACCGTTTAGTTACAGCAAAATAGTACAATGTAAAGGGTATCTTCCAGCACCTTCTGATAAGTGTCGGACAGCTATCCACAACTTATCGGGCAGACAGAAAATGGGCATCTGTTAAATAGCTTGTAGATAATGTTTACACTACTACAGGTAGTTTCCAACCTCTACCAGTGGCGTAACTACAAGGTGGCAAGCCGGCAAAATGCCAGGGGCCCCCAGCCGGAAGGGGCCCCCCATCAGCCTCCCTAGACAATTGGCAAACGCAAGACTTCAGTCTTCAAACCACTACAGATCGCTACAGAGCGCCATATCCGGCCAAGCCGAATTCACGCGAAGCGTCTCCATTTCGGCTATTGTTTCATTAGCATAAATCCATTGTGATCTAAATGTCTTTGAGAGCTAACATGAATTTCATTTTAATGAAGCCTCAAGAACAAGAACAATGAATCTTTTCTCTGAGATATAGGTACATATATCGCATATCCCAGTTCGCACCCTAAAATAATGATAGAGATAATATCGATCCATAAAACTATTTATCATTACACACATATTAACATAATAGTTGCTCACCAATTACAAACAATAAGTGACTCAAGTCTGCCGAGTGGGTGGGCCGGCGCAGGTTAACCGAATGTGGTTACAGCGGCACAGTATCCACGGCATGACAGAGGAGGAGAACGTGGTACGGCCACACCAGGAGATGGCCGTGCTCTCGCTGGAGGAAAAGAAGTACCTGCTTGGCGTGGAGCGCGGTGACGTAGCGGGCACGAGGCGCGTGCTGCAGCGCGCACGCGACCAGCGACACATCAACATCGACTGCGTGGACCCCCTCGGCCGTAGCGCCCTCCTCATGGCCATCGACAACGAGAACCTCGAGATGGTCGAGCTGCTGGTGGAGTTCGGCGTGGAGACGCGCGACGCGCTGCTACACGCAATCTCTGAGGAGTTCGTCGAGGCCGTTGAGGCCCTGCTCGACCACGAGGAGCGCACGCGCAAGCCCGGCGAGTTGCACGTGAGTACATATATTTCGACTAAATTGTGCGTGTAGCCCTATGTGTGTGTGCGCTTGTAAATATACAAATTTTATTCGTGTGGCTTTGACGTAGCAAGCGCAATTCTAGTAAAAGAGGCTTATCAACACATAAGGCCGCCTGCACAATTCAGTTGAGCTAACTATATCCCGACTCACGTACTCCTCGAAAGTGAAACAATGAACAAACTTCGGAAAAAGTTTGGCAATTTCGTTTGTTTTATGTCGTCTCCTTCAACTGCGTTAATATATTTTGTTTCATAAGTTTCTGACGCACGAAATACGTAAGGCAATAAAGTTACTTGTGAGATTCAAGAACTGGAACAAATAAATCTGCTTATCGAATTTTCTCGAGAATAAAATAGGTGCGCTCATAATAACAGTGAGTATC
This sequence comes from Cyclargus thomasi, assembly GCA_026546445.1. Lineage (NCBI taxonomy): Eukaryota > Metazoa > Arthropoda > Insecta > Lepidoptera > Lycaenidae > Cyclargus > Cyclargus thomasi. The sequence goes on along the minus strand of JAOTAV010000028.1, from coordinate 2,374,887 downwards.
TTATATCTTAATTTATTTTTTTATCATAATAAAATGGTAAGCTGAGATATAAGATAAGATTAAGATATTAAGATCATAATAAAAAGGTTAATCCAAATTTGGTGAAGACGAAAACACATTTATTAGGTAGATACTAGATACATGTTAGATACTACCTACATATTTCTTTGCCTCCACTGAGCTCCTATGTTTACAATTCTTTCTCAAGGATTACCCTTGAAAATATTCATTTACCTGTCACATTCATTAGTTTTATTTATCCTGTACACTGACTTCTATTGTATAAATGAAGGTCAGTGATCCCGTATTACTGGCGGGTACTTTGTACTTTGAACTAATTGCTGATTTATTTATTTTTGAGTGGTAGTCATAACTACCACTCAGAAATAATGCGATAATTCCAGAGCTGGGAGGCGCTACCGCCAGAGACAGCGACATTTACATCTGACATCACGCCGCTGATCCTGGCGGCGCACCGCGACAGCTACGAGATCATCAAGCTGTTGCTGGACCGCGGCGCTAGCATGCCGGTGCCGCACGACGTGCGCTGCGGCTGCGACGACTGCGTGCGCTCTCGCCGCGAGGACTCGCTTTGCCACTCGCGCTCGCGCATTAACGCCTACCGCGCGCTTGCCTCGCCCTCCCTCATCGCGCTTTCCTCCAAGGATCCCATCCTATCCGCCTTCGAGCTATCCTGGGAGCTGCGCCGGCTGTCGGCACTAGAGCACGAGTTCAAAACCGAATACCAAGAGCTGCGCGTGCAGTGCCAGGAGTTCGCCACGGCACTGCTCGACCACACGCGCACTTCCAACGAGCTGCAGGTGCTCCTCAACTACGAGAAGGGGTCACCGGTGGCCGAGCCGGGTGCGCCAGAGCAGATGCGTCTGTCACGCCTTAAGCTCGCCATCAAACTGAGACAGAAGAAGGTATAATATAAGTCATGTACACTTATGACATAGTGATTTCCGCTATAAATATCAGACGTCTTATAACATAACCCGGTTTTTTCAGTTCGTAGCGCATCCCAACGTGCAGCAGCTGCTGGCATCGATCTGGTACGAGTCTGTGCCGGGGTTCCGACGTAAGAACATGCTGCTGCAAGCGGCGGAGATGGCCCGCATCGGAACCATGTTCCCGCTGTACTCGCTGGCGTACATCGCGGCGCCGCACTCGGCCGTCGGCCGCACGCTGCGCAAGCCCTTCATTAAGTTCCTCTGTCATTCCGCCAGCTACTTTATGTTCCTATGTAAGTGAACATACTGTACGTTAATACCCAACGACGAAATACGCTTTGCTTGTTTCCCAGTACGTAATCATGCCATTATAGCGAACTAAGGAAATGTCACGTCCAGTTAAGTTTTTGTAAACAAACATGACGTTTATACTTTCCTTTAATACACTTTATCTAAGTTCATCGATTGCTTATTACAGTCCTGCTGATCCTGGCGTCACAGCGCATCGAGACGGCGGCGAGCGGCATCTTCTGGGGCGCGTCGCACTCGGTACCGCTGTCCCGCCGCGGTTCTATGCCCTCGCTCGTCGAGTGGCTCATCCTGGCCTGGGTTAGCGGTACGTTATTTAACTATCCAGTATCCACTAACGACGTTTTTGTACTTTGACCTGTCATATTTTTATGTAAGAGGTGATGACATACAACGTATGCAATATACTATACTACTTGATCGAAGCAAAAGATCCAAATAACGTCCTATATTTTTAATTACGAATATTGTAACTTAAGTTATTTTCTCTTTCTTTGCATAGCAATTGGCAATGTCCTAGCTTCATTACTGAATGGAACATTCCAGGTCTGATCTGGAGCGAGGTGAAGCAGCTTTGGGACATGGGGCTGCGGGAGTACGTGCACGACATGTGGAATGTGATTGACTTCGTCACCAACTCGTTGTACGTCGCCACGGTGGCGCTGCGCGTGGTTTCCCACTTCCAGGTAAAATACCCAAATACAGATAGTACAACTCAATTGTGCTCGCGGCCCTATGTGTGGATGCACCTTGTTTTACTCGGACAACGCCTGCTGCGTCACTGCCACATTAATGAAAGTTGTGTATCTACAACGCACACACACACAGGTGCGCGAATACTTGAGTTAATTTCTTTCGAAAAAAAAACTTGATTCGGAGGTCGTGTGTTCGATACCCGTGTGAGAACCCGTGTTTGGTTAGGACAACGCAGGCAGATTAAACAAATAAGATGATCCATGCGTCGGATGGGCATGCGAAAAGCCGGTCATGCGTCTGATCTCTCGTCAGTCAGTAAAGGAATGGAGAGAAGGTTTGGGGTGTTTCACTCCTTCGTAACTGTCCTGGTTTCTATTAAACCGGCCAATGTCACCGAAACCGGTGGGAGTATTACGTTATTTACCCTGTACTTCCAGGTGCGGCGCGAGATGGCGTTAGGACTGCAATGGAACCAGCCGCGCGAGAAGTGGGACGCCTGGGATCCCATGTTGCTGTCGGAGGGGCTGTTCTCCGCCGCCAACATCTTCAGCAGCCTCAAGCTGGTGTATATCTTCAGCGTCAACCCGCACCTGGGTCCGCTGCAGGTGTCGCTAAGCCGCATGGTGCTCGACATCCTTAAATTCTTCGTCCTAGATATACTCGTCATCTTCGCGTTCTCTTGCGGTGAGCTTGGTTTTGCGAGTAGTAGCGACATGTAGTAGTCAATCAGTAGGTTGGGCTCGTGCACAAAGGGTTCCGTACCAGAGAGCAAAAAATGGAGAAAACGTGATGTTGAAAATACATTTATGAAAGTTTAAATCTCTAGCTATTACCGTTATGAGATTCAGCCTGGAAAAGACATGACATACGAATAGATATTCGGACGATTACACGGACGAAGCGAAGTCTTAGTAACATTTGTTCTTTGGTTACGGAACCCTAACCCTAAAAAAATATGAGCAGTAGGAAGTATGATTTGCTGATGTTGCTTGGACTCGCAGGATTGAACCAACTGCTGTGGTACTACGCGGACATGGAAAAGAAGAAGTGTCCGAGCAACGTCGGCGCCGCGCCCGCCAACGGCACTTTCCCCGATCCAGACGCCTGCGTCGTGTGGCGCCGCTTTGCCAAGTAATTATTTAACTTAGAGCCTGTTTCACCACCTCTGACAGGTTCTCATCTGTGAAAAGAGTTCCACAACTAAATATGAAGTTGTGGATATTCGACATTTAGCAAGAAGTGGTAAAACAGTTTTTTAGCTCTTGTAGAGCCAGTTAATCATTATGCACAATATCTATACATATAATAAAACTGTAGAAATGAAAGTTCTGTACATTAAAGATATTCAAAAAATAATAAGCGGGGGGCCTTTCTACTACTATATAGAAGCCAAAATGATGTTAGTTTTTTTTGTCTGTCTGTCTGTATGTTTATTCCAGTATCACGCGAAAACTACTGATCCGATTTGAATGTGGTTTTCACAGTTGTATTTGTCCTCTTCCAACTTAAAATTTGGTGCATAATTTCCTCCCTTCTCCACCCCTCTAAGGGGACAAATAGGGAGTGAGAGTTTGTATCAAACTTTTTCTTCAACACGAAAACTACAGATTCGATTTGAATGCTGTTTCCACAGTTGTATTCATCTTTTTCCAACATAATGTATGGTGTATAAAAATTTTTCCCCCCACCCCTCTAAAACTACTAATTCGATTTGAATGCGAATATAATTTAGTATTTGGTGTAAAAGTTTGGTGGTAAGAGTTTTTATCAAACTTTTCTTGAACATGACACTATTGATTCGTTTTTATTGCGGTTTTCGCAGATGTATTTGTCTTTTTCTAACTTAGCATTTGGTGTAAAAAAATTCCCCCACCAGTCCAAGGGGAAAAAGGGAGGGTAAGAGTTTTTATCAAACTTTTCTCATCACGAAAACTATTGATTGGTTTTTATTGCGGTTTTCGCAGATGTATTTGTCTTCTTCCAACTTAAAATCTGATACATAATTTTCTTCTAACCATACTTCCTGGTAATTTTTGGAAATCCGTTTATGCGTTCAGGAGGAATTTCGTCAGGAATGAAAACCCGACTTATTTTTATATAGATAAAATGGGACTAGATAAACTGTCGAATAATTGTGAAAATTAAACTAGATTAAGCCATACGATTAGAATCTTTCGGTAGTAAAATTATTCTCAACTATTGATAGTTAAAAAAATATATTCTAATTTTACTCTAGGTACACTCGCTAATTAAATTAATTTGAAATTTTACGTTGATGTTTGCTAAGGTTCGCGTGTATGTGTATCGCGTACAGTAATAAGTATGAATGTGTATTATTTAGCAAGCTTAAGCTTGTATGTATGTGTAATTAGTATCTTCTTAGTGTGTGCGCATACTTTCAAGTAGCGTGCTAGCGTGTGTCTGTCGCAGCTTGTTCGAGACGATACAGACGCTGTTCTGGGCGATATTCGGACTGGTGGACCTGGAGTCGTTCGAGCTAGAGGGCATCAAGATCTTCACGCGGTTCTGGGGCATGCTAATGTTCGGGTCGTACGCTGTTATCAACGTCATCGTGCTGCTCAACCTGCTCATCGCCATGATGAACCACTCCTACCAGCTCATCTCGGTACTGAAAGACTATTGTATTATATCTCAGAAAACTTTCCAAATCTCCAGTAGTGGCGTGGGAGTGACGCGGCGACCGCCCAGGGCGCTTTGCAGATTTTTAGAAGATACAGGGCATCAAAAAATGTTTTCCCAGTACACTGGTAGGGCTCACACCGAACCTGAAGATCTTAAAACTCAGCTCTTCTTAGGTATATATCGCGACTTTATTGACTTGCTTCTGTTTGAAAAATGGCGGCGTTAGCCTTACCGGTGTCCTGGGCGAGATTCAATAGGCGCCTCTTAACTTCGTTTAAAATATATACGAAAAAAACTACCCTTTTTTATAGCGTGCGGGTGCGGTCTCCCAACGTTTCCTCCCCTTATCGCTACTGACGACAGGCAAATTAAACCCTCCCATCTACTGCAGGAGCGCGCGGACGTGGAGTGGAAGTTCGCCCGCAGCAAGTTGTGGATCAGCTACTTCGAGGAGGGGGGGACAGTGCCGCCCCCCTTCAACGTCATCCCCACCCCCAAGTCCGCCCTGTACGCCTGGCGCTGGCTCCAGCGACGGCTATGCGGACACACGCGTGCCAAGCGCGAGCACATGCGGACCATACGAGTTAGTATTTTGGGATACAACCCTTCGGATGAACAGTAGCTTCACGTGACGTAGCCGAGCTACGGCGGACTCGTACGCGTACTCTACGGCGTAGAGAATCTACGTAGTGTCTGATGACTTGTAGAGAATTAAAATATTTTATTTTTAGGTAAATGTTGCTAACGTAGTTAGAAGCTAAGTAACGAAATTTTTAAAATTGTAAGTTGTTTGTATAAAGTTGATGTTTTTTGTTACAGAGGAAAGTGAAGCAGGCAAACGAACGAGACCTACGTTATCAGGTTTATTTAATACAATTTATTATATTAGTTAATTTAAAATCACAAGTGATATTATTTATAATTATATTATCGACAAAAAAAGGTAAATGAACGGTTTTTTAAACACATACAGTTGGTTGGTATCGTAAACACAATAATATAAAAACTTAAGGGACTTAACTTGTGACACATGACTTTAAGTGAAGTGTCACAAGTTCACAACATTTACTAATAAATCTGTTTATTATTGTTTCTCTTGGTCTTGTTCTTTTGATTATGCTGCTTTGAGTATGCTTCAGTTGTGTAAAGCCTGATAATTTTTCCCTGATTTGTTTAGTTTGTAAAGAAATAGTTGGATCTAATCTAAGAAATATTTAAATACACTTTTACTTTTTGTTCTGTGTTGCATTGCATAAATGATTAACGGACTTGCATACCATGAAATTTAACAGATCCGTTAATCTATATGTTGATACGCGAGCGGAAAACTTTGTACCCCTTTTTACGAAAAACACGTAGATGTAAAAGCATGAAATTTATCCCAGTTATAGTTGATATGCAGGAGGAGCCAGGTATGCCAATATAATTTTACAATATACTTTTATCATACATATTTTTAATAAATAAATCCCTACGCACTATTAATTTATTTATTATTTAATTGAGAATAGATTATATTTTTATAGCTCCTCTACGCGATGGATTTCAATATTAATAGTCAAATTTCGACCACAGGGAGACGTTAAAAGTTAAAAGTTAATCTGGGAACCCAAATATTTACTTCGTTAATAAAAGATTCATAAGTTAACGAGTTGATGTCCAACTATACCTATGCTAGTATATCGTTATTCACCGTTTGTCTTTGTTGCAGGCGATAATGCGCAACCTGGTCCGGCGGTACGTGACGGTGCAGCAGCGGCGCGCGGAGAGCGGCGGCGTCACCGAGGACGACGTCAACGAGATCAAGCAGGACGTCAGCGCCTTCCGCTGCGAGATCGTCGAGATCCTGCGCAACTCCGGCATGAACACCTCCACCGCCAACGCCGGTGCGCCCGGTAACTCCCGCGCCCCCCGCCCGCGCCCCTGTCCGCCCTCGCTCACGCCCCCTCTGTTACAGGCGGCGGTGGCGGCAAGAAGAACCGCCAGAAGGAGCGGCGCCTGATGAAGGGCTTCAACATCGCGCCCGGTACCCTCATGCCCGTCGACGAGTACCTGGCGTCGTTGCACCACGAGCACGGTGGCGCACACGCGCATCACGCCTCGCTGTCCGCGCTGCTGGGCGGCCGCCTTCGCGCCAGCCAGTCCAGCCTGTCCGACGCTGCGCCGCCCCGTGCCAAGCCCACGCCGCACAAGCGCCGCTGGGGCACCATCATCGAGGCCGCCCGTGCCGCCCGCGTCTCTAAGTTCATCGGCCGCTCGCGCTCCGAGGACTCCGTGTGCGACCACGCGCGACAGTCACCCAGGTGAGCTCCCGGGCTAGCCTTTCGCTCGTAATATCGATTCTGATTTAGCGCCCTGCTCGGGAATGCAAAGCTACATCTCTCTGTTTCTCGTGCGCAGCGGCAGCGAGCGATCGGACTCGGGCAGTGATTCGCAGCGCAGCCCCGAGCGGACGCCGCGTGGAGGACCGCTGCACCCACTATCGGCTCTGGCGGCGCTCAAGCGCAAGCGCAAGAAGTTCTCTGACTCGCGGCGCGCTGCAGCGGCGGTTGCGGGACGGGGCGCTGGCGCGGCGGAGGCGCTGCAGCGGGCGAGCTCCGTGCCTGCGCGCCCCACCCCCGCGCCGCGTCCGCCGCCCCGCCCTGCGCCGACCGCCCCCGCGCCGCCTCCGCCGCCTGCCGCTACCGCACCAGGAAAGGGCGACAGCCGGGAGCCGCTGCTCGCCAGCCTCGATGACGACGCACAGAAGGTTAGTCAGAGTCGGCTCCTTGCCGGTTCGTTCGGATAAAATTAGTGAAATTCTACTATCTAACTTAAAATTCGTCGATTGATTGAATCACCTATCGCAGGACGGATGCGGGCAGTGCGGCTACGAGACGGAGGAGGCGGCGGGTGCGAGCGGCGCGGGGGAGGTGGTGACGGCGGAGGAGCGGGGCGCGGCGTGCGGGCGGTGCGCGGCGCTGGCGCGGCTGGCCGGCGTCACGCCGCTGCACGGACACGCGCCGCATCACTCCGCCGGCTGGCTGTAGGCGCCGCCGTGAGGGTACACTGAAGCGACCTATGAAGGTCGAAAGTCTATACCGGCAGATTTAGTAGTAGGGCCGTCGCAGGACAGGTAAACGCGAGGCTACGTCGAAAGGGCCTTTCACGTAACATAAAGCTTGAAGGACGACGAAATCCGCACCGATCGACGTACCTATCTAATACTGTCAGCTGTACGGTGCGGCTTCCCGCCGCTACATTTGTATCGAATCGTGTCGATTATATATTATAAGTATAGGAGAATTGAAATTGAAATAATATTCCATCCTTGTAATAATCTAAGTAGACACCGATAGTTGTCTCCGGCTGCAGTCGATGACAGAATACTCGGCCCGAGGCGCTTAGCCGGAAACGTCTTTCCTTACTTCACTGTAAAATCTTTTTCTTCGAACTCGAAAAAAAAGTTCCGGCTAAGGGCCCAGGCCGAGCACCGATTTGTTGTTGGCGATGTTTGCACCCTGATCCATATCTGCGAGAGCGACGGGCTCGCTGCTCGCGTATATCATATGTTAGAAATATTTTGAATTATCCGTTTAAGTTTCAGTGCCTTTCGTAGATTATATCAGTTATGTTGAATTTTGGCCGAAGCAATATTTTATCAAAAATTGATTTTTCAAGAGCACCGAGGTCTCGGATCTCGACACAAACAATAAATATCTTCCTACCGATACGAGCGTCGTATCGTTAACATATTGTATGGTCTATGGAACACCAACTAGTCAGTAGTAGCAAGCGAAGTTGTAAACTTTAAAATTAGTGAAATTAGACGTAAGCTAACTTAAAATATTTTATATACGGTATGTGTGTACACTGAGGACATAATTATATTGAGATATACTATATGTATAGAATAATTATACAATACAATGATGTGTTCCGATTGTTTCCGGTGACGGGTCGCCAAGTCGCGCCGGCCGAGTGGCGCTGAGTCCCCCCGGTTATACAGCAAGCAAAGCGACATGCATTCTGTTACTTTCATGTGTATTATGTGAAAATCACTCGTATACGATATATTACAGTCTATCAGCTATGGCTATCGATACTTGAGGCTTGTATTCCATCAGACCGTTTTTCCACCCACCCTCAACCGAGAACAAGATTTTTTTTATTTATTTATTTATATGGCGCTTGGCTATAACCATGGCCAGTGTCAAGTAAAGGCGGGAAATCAATTT
>JAOTAV010000028.1:2332116-2357395 GCA_026546445.1 Cyclargus thomasi | reverse complement strand
TTATGTTACAGGTACCAGACAACAGAAATATATTTAATACTTTTATACTATACACATATTTAAGATTTTTATTATATGATACATAAATTTAATACATACAACAAAATAAACTTGCTCCGTCGGCAGGATTCGAACCCGCGACCCCCGGCTTAAGCTCCCAACGCGCTTACTAACTGAGCCACAGAGGTCGTCAATTGAGTTAGGCTTACTAATAAGAGTAATAAGAATTTAGTTACGTTTGGCTTTTAGCTAGGACTACCCAATAGGAAGCAAATACCATCACCGATAGACACTTCCAACATCAGAAAAGCTAAAGGTGCTTTGACCCCATTTAAAAAATAAATAGAATAGTTTTGAAGTTCATAAGCTAAATAGACAATTTATCATCTATAATTTATTTAATCTATACATATCTTAAACAGTTAAATTGGAGTGTCTGTACATTTAATATTTTTACAAAATAATCAATGCTAAGGAACAGTAATAAAACACATATTGACTAAAAAAGTTGGCTGTTTGTACATGCTACTGGACGGATTTTAATAAATCTTTGTTTTGTTTAATAGGTATTAAGTCATTCATATCGTCACAATAATGATTTATTGATTCGTTATTGTGTCTTGGTATAATTTAAATAACTTCAGTGATAAATGCTTGTAGTTTAGTAATAGTTGTGTTAGTCATGAGAAAAAGTTTTGGACTTTTTAAAATTACACAGCACTAGATTATAAATTAATAATTGAATAACTAGTCAGTGCAAGAATCGGAAGAAAGGTAACTAACATGTTTACAACATAAAAAAAAGCCTTTTAAAAATTGTTACTTACCCATTTCTTACACTCATGTCTGGTGTTTTAGTGTTTTATAAGATGGCAAAAGTGCCAAAAAAAAAACTAATTAAAAATGACATTTATTTTAACATTAAATTACAACAGCAGTGTTAAAAACAATCAGTTACAAATTACAATTATAATAATAATCAGTTTACATTCATTTCATGTTTGCTCAATTAGCATCGGAGTTTGAATCACACAGGACTTAATGAATATTTTGCATAGGTCTAAAATGGCCACTATTGAGGGTTTTCGTTTTGCTTCTTTTCAATCGCTTTTTTTTATATTGTACAATTTTCTCAATGTAGCTCTTTTAGATCAGCTTTCTGTAGTAATTATATTCTTGGCTTTTTACAGTATCACAATGGAAGATTAACCATATTTTTTTATATGAAACTGTTTAATTTGTCTTAAAAATAGTATCGGAATGTTTATTTTTTTAAGTTCTATCATGTTAGCAAAGTATATTTCTATCATAGTAGGTACAAAAACAGTTAAAAATTTGCATATCAGTAAAAAAGTATTCACACTCTCTTATTCAACAATCTCACAGCTTAAAGCCTTCCTTAAGTTAAGCGCTGCACATGTTAGGCACTCTTGTCACTCATCTGTAGTGAGTTTCACATTTGCTTCAGTCACATACGGCCAGCTACTTGTACATTATACAGTATTTACACCTAAATATTACTGTTACCACCGTAATCCCAACAATGTAACAGGAGGGTGTAATAATAAATTACATTATACATCAAGTCTTATTTACATTCAGTGTAATGAAAGGTAAATCAATTATCAAAACCTTTGGAGCAATTTCTTATCACAAAGGCGAAACTAAAAGTAAGTAGGCATTGCCAGCATGTTGTAAAAGCTACTCCCTCAACTGTAAATATTTTATGTACATAAAGGAGCTTAAGCTTGTAAAGTTCTAAGTTTTTTAACTAAATATACAATGTTCAAGTATAAATATTTCATAACATTAACAGTGTGCAAAGAAATTTAATTAATAAAATCACATTTTTTCTTTCCATTTAATTAAAATCTTTTATCAATTAGAGATGTTTATATCCACATGCAGTGTTAAGGTCATCCTCAAAAAACTCTACTGCAATACAAAATAAATCAAAGGTAATAATTAGCATTTACTAGACACATGGGATGTACTGCTCCAATAACACACTCTAAAAAGGCACTTGACATGTCACAAGATTAGAATTTACACTTGCATTATCAGCACTTGAAATTAAAAAATAAATGAATTGCAGTGCTTTGCTAACAATGATTTACATGTGAAAGATATTAACACAACTGCCACACATCCAGTGGTCGTTTCCGATTGAGCGGTGTCTGAGTGTCGTGTGGTGGGGTGGCGCAGAGTCGGGGTTCGTGGTGCTGCAGGGCACGACGTACTGGACGGACCTGTTCGTGCGCCACTTCCTGTTCCAGGAGGAGCGCGCCATCGACTGCGACGACCTGCTGTTCTTCGTTCGCAAACGACACGTCAAGGGCTCCTCACGCTACCTGCCCAAGTACGAGGTAATGCAGACTCAACACCTAGGTATACTTAGCCGCTGACGGGGCCAGTTAAATGGACATCGTAAGCAGTTTACGAATTAACTTATGTACATCGTTCTGTACACATCTAAACATCTCGCTATATTATGGACCTCGAATCCTCGTGACGGTCGATATAACAGCATCTAGAGTGTGGGAGTGAGCCGGTGCCGCATGTGTCGAGTTCTCGCTCGTCGACTGCCATTTACTTCTTGATTAGCACCATTCGGACTTTAAATACGTCGTAGAATAGAAATTGAAAATACAAAATTTTTCGTAGATAACAGTTGTGTATTTTCGTTTAAACAATATAAAAATATTATTCCTTACAATAGGCTGGTAATACGACGCGACTATGCACTATATTGAGTATGTACTGACACTACCGTACACGAAACTAATCACAGTATAGTTTGTTAATAAATATGTATTACACTCTGTTTAGACTCGAGATCGTTCGATAACCTTTCATAAAATATACAATTTACAGAACAAAAATTATCAACAGTCATCGTTTGTCAAGTGTTAACCGAGTCCTTACACTAAGTAACAATAAAAGCATACGAGGTTATAGTACAGAGCTTCGTTTCGCACGATATCACATTCGAGCTGGTTGCAGACGGACGTGGAGGTGTTCCGGAAGGACTCCAAGAAGCTGCCCATCGGCGACCCCGAGATCGACTGGGAGGAGACCGTCTATCTCAACCTGATCGTGCACCAGTTCGACTACACGCTCACGCTGGCCATCTGCACGCGCACCAGCCCCAAGGAGCTGCAGGTGCTGAAGCGGCACTCGCAGAAGGTGAGCGTCATACGCGCTGGGGAGGCGGCGCGCGCGCGCGTCACTAGCTCAACCGGCTGAACAGCTTCGTGCGCGGCCACGGCAGCGGCCAGTCGTAGCGACGCGGGACAGGCCCGCGCACGTTTCGCTCCAGGTACGTGAAAGCCCAGTACCACCATTCGCGGGCGATCATCAGCTGCCCGGCCCCGGCTCGGTGTGGCGTCACCAGTAGTGAGTGGAACGTCCAGAACAGCCGCGTCGTAATATAGTACGCAATCACCACGTCCACCGTGTAGTGTCCGTGCGCCAGTAGCAGGAACGACACGCCTAGCAGGGCCGATCCCCACATCGCCCAGTGAACCGGCCACAGTTTGCGCGGCGAGTATTCCGCCACGATGAGGTAGCTCAGCACCAGCACCATCGTGTGCCCTGAGTAAATGTAGTCCCCGCAGTACGTGTGCTTGCCATTGATCGACAGCCCGAAGCCGGAGATCAGGTAGAACATACGTCGAATAATCAGCAGCGGCGTCGTGTCGTTGCTGCTCTTCGGGCTGCAGGGGTACGTCCTGCTCGATACCGGCAGGACGGTCACGAACATGGTGACCGAGCGGTACAGGTACAGCAGCCCGATGATGAAGAACAGTCGGCGCGACACGATAAACCGGTGTTTGTGGAACACCACCACCAGCATGGCAACCGTCGTCGATAGCATGATGAGGTACTCGGAAACGGCGAGGCCCCAGTCGCGCTCGGCGACGTTGTCGAGCACGATGTCGTTGAGCGGCGCAGTCGTGTTTCGGTCCGGCAGTCGCTCGTGTACTATGGACAGCGACAGCATGTTGATGCACACGCACAGGAACAAGAAAAAGAAGGAGAGGATCGTCTTCCAGATCTCCTTGGGGTAGCGGTCCTCACGCACAGCGCCCGGCGGGAGCTCCACGACAAACTCGCCGTGCGCTCGCTGCGGCGAGTGGTCGGGGTCGGAGTCGTCGGTGGCGGGCGGAGCGTCGGGCTTGGCGCCGCGCGCCAGCAGCGGTTGCCGCTGCATCAGCTCGGCCTGGTTGGGCATAGCGGGGGGCGTGGAGTCAGGGCGCCGGCGCGACGCGTTGTTGTTCAGGTCATTGCGACGGAGGCGCGGCTCGAAGTTGATGCCTTTGATGTCCTCGCGCGCCGTGTCGACGGCTACGTCGGCATCGCAGGGCGCGGCGGCCGGTGGTGCGGGTGGATCGGCGGGCGCGGGAGGCGCTGGAAGCGCGAGGCGCTTGGGCGGCTGGTGGGCGAGGTAGGCGCGCACGGACTGCACTAGCGGCTCGGCGGCTACGAGCGGTGGGGACGGCTCCTGCTCCGGGGAGCGACCCGAGATCGTCATCCAATCACCATTCGCCTGGACAGAACCTGAAACCGGGAGAGAGTGCATTTGAGTGGGACGGCGGTAAGTAAACATTGTTTTCTAGTGACACAGTTTGACAAAATTAAATCTCTTTTTTCAATTTAACTTTATGTCCGATTAAGTTAGTTCTCGAAAACGTACATTCCATCTCGTGAGTGAATTTGGTTATGAAGATATATTATAGCAATGGTATATTGGGCGATAAATTATGTATTGAAAAATGTAAAAGCCTCATCATAGAAATATTTATAAGTCTCTTTTTTAATAATATTGGACATCTGTTTTACATCTGGTATAAGGAAATACAAAGCATTCATCTTCTAGTGAAAAAGTACAATTCGTTGAAGTCAGACCTATTGAACGTAAAAAAACATAAATGATAACATTTAATTTTATTGTGTAGACAAGGATCCTAATCCGTAGAACTATCAAGTCAAACCAGAGCACTGACACTATACACGGTTGCAGTAACGCAGATACGTAATACGTTATCTCGCTATGTTTATCTGCTATTGTAAAAAGTTTATTACTTATTATTTCAAGTGATCGCATCGTTAAATTGTATGTAAAATGTAATGTAATGATTACTGGGTAAACCGTTGTAACTCGTACTAAGCAAATCAGGTTTCGTTTAAGGTCACATATCGTAAAGTTTGTTATTTCGAGTGAGCGGTGGGGAGCACCGAGCGCGGTCGGCTGACCGGTTTTAGATCTGACATGACGTCGCGCTAGGAAGTACAGAATGGGCCTACCTGGCAGGGGGCCGCCAGTCGCCACGGCCCGACGTTTACGTGGGCCGTTTTAGACGTAAGTGCGACGTAAACATTACGTCCCTATGTGTCACCGGCCCCGACGCGACCCTTTAAAATCGCGCACCCCAGCCCACCGACAAAAATAGTTCGGTCGGCCGATTTCACTGCACGTTAGAAAGCGTACGGAAGTTACGAACCGGTCGGGCGATCGATGTGCCGACTGCGAGCTGTCAGTTGTCACTGGCGCCGAGCGCGGCCGCTCATCGATTCGACGCTGCGGTGCGAAAGCTGGATCTCGGCGGCGCTCGTTCCGTGCGAGGAGCTAACGAGGTCGCGATTCAACATAATATTTAGCACACTTCACTCGACATGCGCAGAACAGCCCCGACACTGACACTCTGTAACTTCATTCACCGGTTGCAATACGCGCGAAGCCCTGTCTAGACGCACTTCTACTTGGAAACACTTCGACTCCGCCGCGCGTGATTACGGGTGCGCTCGTGTGATGGCAGTCGCGGACTAGAGCTACGCCGCGCCGCCCCCGGCCCCGCCGCGTGTCGCCTGTACTCGGCGGCCCTCGGCTCTCGCTCGACCGACGTCGGCTACCCTCGCTCGCGTTCGGCTCGGAGGAGACGATTAACTCGACCCGCCCCTCACGTCGCACCCGTTCCCTTCCCGCTCGCTTCTCGCAAAGTCCAAGTCCGTTCTTTCGATCGTAGCGAGAAAAATAGTCGAATGTAGATAGCGTTGTTTATGTCGCACAACTTCTTGCTATATATCTCAATTTAGAGAAAATACATTGAGCACGCATGATTGACAGGCTAATAAGTAATAACGTAACGCTATCCGTCGGGCCCGTGGTTCATGCGAGGTGTTGTATGCTGCGGCCTGCGACTGATCATACTACGGCGCTATCGGGTCACACGATCTGCCAATGGTTGACGACCCGCCCTAATTGACCCGAGTTTATTAATAGCGAGCATCGCTGGCGGCGTGGATACCACGGACGCCGGACGCGGGGGGCGGGGACCTAGAGGTTCGGGGGTCTCTGTTATCACTGTTTATCGCCGGCAGCTATCAGGAGCTTATTGCAATTCATTAATGATAATAATAATAATTTCACCTAACCTTTTTCGTTTTCACTCGTCGCCAATATTTCTGATATTAATAGTCATCAGACAGCAATTGTTCCCGATTTAAGTTTCAAGCGAATTATTTCGTGGCAAAGGCGAAGTCATCAAAAAGTTGACAACAGACCTTATACTAATACACACACAGCCTTGAATAACATTACACTACATTTTGACAGTGCAGTACATATTGCCAACAACAGCACTAAAGTATCATGCTCTGGATTTAATTTAAATTTAATTTCAACGAAGCTATCGAATCATCTACTATGGTTAATACAAGAACAAAGGATTTTGAGAATTACCTAAACCAAGATGATAATTTAATGACACGTAGTTTTTTTTTTTTGACATAAAATTGGATTTCAGTAATTCAGGCCTCTGGCATAATGTTGAAATATATCGTGCAAATGGCAAAATGTTACGTGATTACGTCTCAACTCGTCACAACATCATCCATGTAAATGTAAACCTAATCGAAAATTTAAACACAATAGGCATTTACAAAAACCAAGACGAATATAACAAAGGCACAAGGGATATGTACCCTCTGCTAGTATTATATATAAAATGTATATACAATATTGATAAAACGTATTAAATGTAATCCAAAACATTAAATTAAAATAATTTTAATCTAATAAATACTGTACTTTCGAATTTGAGGCTATATATTTTAAATTGCGTAAATGAGTATCTGTTGTCTAATCACTTGTTTCATAAGTAACGTCCAAGCGAAGCAAATGTGGTGAATCAGGGTGGTCACGATCAGTCACTAATTGCTCAAATGAGCGGAAGTGGAAGGAATGCGGGCGGTTGCACTGTTATGTCAGAGAGTATATTGTTGAATTGTATCTATTTGCTGTGATTATAATTGAAGGAATGAGTGGAGAAGAAGGGAGGCTTTAGGAACACAGAAATGATGGCTAGATACACTATCTAGATGACTAAATGCGTAAGGTTCGTACGTAAGATTTTAATGGTACTAGAAAAAAAAAGATTCATTGCTCGAATGTTGAATGTTACTTTATATTCAACCCGACAACTTATGGCTTCAGTTCTGATTGACAGACAAACAGAAAGTATTCTATAATACCGGACAAGTTTATAGGAAAAATACGACACTTACCAGTATCAAGTACCAAAAAAAAACCAAAATTGTTGAGCAGGATAATATTAATAGACCGGTTTTGCTGTCTTGGGGACTAATGACTTGAAATTGAAATCAATTCCAACAAATAGATTTAATTGTACCATGGAGGAAATCGAAACAGAGCCAATTGACCTACGTCATTTGGTCGGTATTTGTCAATTCTATGAGTTGTGATCTGTCGGTTGGGTTTGAAATAACGCGACCAAATTATTTAGACCACCGATTTGTATCTGTTTCAACTTGCAATGCAATGAAATCTGTAATGTTACCCAATGTTGCAGTGCAAGATACACATCTGCCCCGATATCAGCTTATCAGTTTCTGTAATGCTATTACCGTTACAACTGTTCCTAATATTATTTGTCAATTTTTGAGTTTACATAATATTTAACGAAAAGAGCACGTTTTCAATTATGAGCCAATTCTTCAACATATTATTAGTTTTGTAAGAAGTATAGGGACAGAGTGCCGTGGGAGAGCCATGCTTCGCAACGAATGGACCGGCTCGACCGGAGTGATACCAAGGTCACACAGAAAAACTGGCGTGAAACGGCATTGTGCTGTGTCTCGTTCAGTAAGTGAGTTTACCGATGGCCCAACTTCCGTTACGAGTGTCCCTGGGCAGTTGCCTTCCATCAGGTAACTCGTCTGCTCGCGTGCCCACTAAATATAATTTAAAAAAAAGTGGGCAACTGGCCACATGGTGTGAAGTGTTCCAAGTCGTTATGTATTACACATGTAAATCTCTAAATGGATTACACAAGAAACTGTCAATGTAAGGGTCTGATTCTGAGTGATGCATAATGTCTAGGGTCGGATTGAGGAAGGTCGTGAGCTATTGGCGTTTATCTCGTCGGCCGTGAAGGGTCTCTCATAATAGTTCCTTCATTGTTAAGCCCACAATGGGGACAAATAGGGCTGTGGATAGTAGCTGCCGTTTTCTTTGAATTGCGAAGTGCCTAATAGGTTTTCTATTTTACTGTGAGCTGAACTATATTCCTTTTGTTTTGTAACGTTTGTTCTTTAAACCTTAATTATTTTTTTATGTTCTTTTTTACTTTGTTAACCTTCTTTAGATACAAAAGACAGATAGAATTTGGTATGCTTTAGCGATGACATGATAATGATTTTCTTACTGAGTCACAAGTGCAAGTCACTTAGTACGAATTCAAATGGATCTTACAAAACATTGGATACCCATTTTTTCAGGGGTCTTCATGACCTCGACACATTTTTAAAAAACCTTTATTTGGTTTGCTATGCATTTTTCATCAAATTCGTTAGCGTGTTTCACACATCTATGGCACTATTGGCGCTGGGTGCCGTAAAGGGTTCATGTAAAATTCAGCGCTCGGCATCTGCAAAACAATCAGAATTGACTTTCCACGCGTTACTGAGCTTCATGGATTTGAATATTCACGCTTATGGTTTATGCATTAAGGTCTTGGAAGACGTGCTATTTTTCCGATTGTTTTTACTGCCTGTTTAAAGGTATCTTTTTTTTTTTCGACGATTTGTTTTTTCGCCATTCTCATATATTTCATCCTTTTCAAATCTTTTATTTAGCTGTTTTTTAAGAAGACGTACTTTGTATTATTAATTCTTCATAGTCAATAAATCCAATAAGAATGGTGATTGGTAAATTGGGAAGCCGTTTTATGCAGCGTACGTAATGAATTGTCGGGGCAATTGTGGGCAATTGGATGGCCAGTCTCCGAAGAGGGGGAGCTGTTTGCTTGATTGGAACACAATTAACCGTATTTCTTATAATATGAAATTCTCGTGTCGCGTTAATTGTAACGGATTTTCACTTGAACTTAGAATCCAGTGCATTTTATAATATGATTTTTATTAAACAAAGAATTCTAAACATACTGGCAGTTACGACCGAGCCGTGTTAAAAGTATCTGCAATAACAAGAATTCTCGCTTCTTGTTCGCTTGTAAATAGGTCGTGCGCATACATTTAGTACCAAATAGACAGTAACCAAAGCCAAAGTTATCAGTAGTATAGTATCAGTAGCTAATAAATATTTTATTTTATTTATTAGGAACAAAAAACAGTTATATGTTAAAGCTAAGAACATGAGACAATTACACATTTCGAAGTGCTAAACACATAACCCACACCATTGTTCACAGGTTATAAAGAAAAATATTAACAGTACAGCGTTTTATATAACTAAGACGAAAAATTAAAGCAAACAGTTTAAATAAGACATCAATAAACAACAATACATCGATCAAAGTAGATTAAAGTAAAAAAAAACATGATAAAATATACAACATTTTGAATTTAATTAGACGAGAAGAAGGAAATATGTTTCCTTTCCTGGTTTGCACTTAAGAATATGGGTATCAAATTAAGGTTGGATGCACATTATCGTAATTTAATATCAACAAAATTTCATCAAAAACCTATCAAAAATTTCGTTTAGTGTGCGGGGTCTACAACGGGGTCTACAACAAAACTGAGATTTTTAGATTATGTGCGGCCGGGCTAGAAGACGTAGCAATAGTTAGTCAAAAATACATGTACCTACAGTGCACTATCCGTAATTAAAATGCAAGATAGTTGCCGTGAATAACGGAGGTCAACGAATTTTTTTCAGTAGGGGTTTTGTAAGGATAATGGTGTAAATAAGGAAAATGGCGGTGGTAAAGGTGTAGTGCACCTCATAAAATCACAATATTAAGTATCCTCCACTCGAGTAACAATCTCAATTAGAGTAACACATTTTGATGCATTACGAATATAGCTATTAAAATTCAATGAATTAAACAGCATGATAAATTTAAAAACTTTAAAAAGTATAAAATAGTAAAAAAAATCTAAATGAAATGGGTTTGTTTTGAGCAGAAAAAAATTTTTAATTAAATATTTTTAATTTTGCTTAACTGAAAAATTATTTTTCTACATTTTGGGATGAAATAAAAATAATAGAATTTTAGGAATTCTTTAAAAAAAATTAAAATAGTTTAATAAAAACAGCTTGATTTTTTTTTTCAAATTCGTATTTGGCACAGTAGATTACTGCTTATTGTGTTCGGACTACAGCGTGCAATGGTGGAAGTAAATTCTATGTTAACGTTACCGACGTAGTTTATTGAACTCAACACGTGCTCAGCCGGTAAATCTGTTGTACATGCGTCTGGTCTAGACTTGGCATTAGTTGACACCAGCTAGAGTCTAGTGAGACACACTTATGGCCTCCTCCGAACCATTGTTCTATCTATATATTAATACGCGAGCGGAAAACTTTGTACCCCTTTTTACGAAAGACGCGTAGATCATGAAATTTTCCCACTTATATAACTATAATCCTACTCCATATCAAAATATGGAGGAGGAGCGTGGAATACCAATATTATTTTAAAATATTCTTTAATCTTGCATATTTTTAATAAATGAAACGCTACGCTTACAATACGCACACTGCAATATTTTGACATGACACGATAATCATGCACGAAATTACTCTTTTGTTTATGGTTGAAGTCTGGTCTTTTAATGTAATGGCTTGGTAACGAGACCTTTATGTCAAATAAAGTCTGCAATAGAATTGAGAAATAGTTATGATCAAATTTCGACCACAGGGCGACCTCTAGTAAATATAACACTACTACGGCTGCAAAAATTTTGTTCAAATTTTGCTTACAAGTCTTTAACTGCATATTATATTTCATTATTCAGTTCGATAATACGATAAAGCCTGGTTAAACCGTAACATGTTTGTAGTTGCAGATATAAGTCTGGTACAGTTAAATAACAGGAAGGGAATGTTATGATTGATGCCGCACACCTTTGATGATAGTGCGATGGTTGAGTGTTCTTTTATCTAGTGATTGCTCGGATCATTAGTTTTACAAAAAAAAAAATAGGGTAAAAATAAATAACACTTGTTTTTCAGAAAACTTCTTGTTCACTTTGATTTAAAATGTTACTGTTTAACTGAATTATAAACATACAAAACTACGGGCATTGTACGAACGTTGAGCATACGGACTTTTCGATTTTATTAAAGTCAAAAGCGAAAATATTGTGCAATGTTTTTGCTTCCTTCCTTAATGTCACCACTGGACATTTCGTAGTTATACTGTACCAATAAAAAACCGAACACGGAAATTAATTCCTAACTTTTGCTAGCCATACCTACATTATCTCTATAATTACGCACAATTGATTTGCAATCGTTACGATTTTGTTGATAGATTTAAAAGTAAATCCGTGTACAAACCATTAAAGATAAAATTTATTACTAATCAAAGGTTGTAAAACGTACGACCTTTTCAATTTAGATTCGAAACAAGAATATATTTTTTCGAAGTTCGCAGCTAATGAGATTGTTCGAGAGGTTAGTTCGGTATGCTAACGAGAATGGTTAACTACCTACTTTGTAGCGAACGCGAACGTCAATCGTAGATTCTAGAAAATTCTATACATAACACTCTATACAATACATTTTTTGAGCCACTCTGCTTTGGCCTCGCATATGACGTCAGGACAACAGTAACAATTTATGAACAAAAAAATTGTTCGTTCCTTTCTTTGTTCGCTTTCCCGTATGCTAATTGCTACGGCATAATAGGATGCAAAATATTAGCGCATAAATGTTTATGTAGTTGTTTTGTCTCTCTTCGATATGGAAACCTCGTTTCCATTTCTGATGTTATAAACGTCTTAAGTTTCTATAGTAAAATATTCCTATATTTATCCTAGGTAGCTGCATAAAGTGGATGTTGAGGAAATTAGATCTCAACCTAGCAGCAGTCATTGTCAATAGTTCCGACATCCGACCCTGATAGGCGACAGCGACAGCTACGAATCCAATTTCATTTTTCCTCGAGAGGGCTCTTCTGTTCCTGTACATTCTATACTGCCCTGATAACGATAAATGCAGTACTCGCAAAATGGCGGTTTCGCGATAAACGCAGGAAAGACATTTTTACATATTTAAAGTAGATAAGCGTATTTTATAGCCCTTCAAATATATCATTAAAATAGGAAAAAAATCTTTTTTACGTAAATAAACCCTTTAGGAACCCCGTTTCTTGAAAAAAAGTGAAAATCCCAAAAAATACGATTACTGCATTTATCGTTAGTATGGCAGTATAGTAGTATTGTTGTGTACTTGAAGATTGTGATTGACGTAAATTTAAGTGGTTTTAGATTCATCTACATTTGAGGATTGGGGTTTGTAATACCAGACGTCGTCTGGGTGGTATGCTCCGAATATGCTAATCACCGTCCGTAGCCTTAGTTTGTTTCTTTTCCAAAGGTATACATTTCTAGTTCTATTCATGCTTTCAGGTTCATATTACTTTTTAGCACTGTGTGTTGGATGAACAACAGACTTTGTCTAAACGAAATATTTTTAACATTGCATTAGCAACAGAGAATTGGAATGTTTTGTTGTAAGTGAAAAAGGTGTGATATGTAGGTGAAGTGCGGTTTAGCTCTTCACTACGCTGTCGAGGGCAGACGATAGTCTACGATATGCCTGACTCAGTATATTCTTACAACAATAGTGACAATAACATCTTTGTGCTTCAACTTCCTTCATGCATACTCGTATAACTGTAATCTATTTCCTTATCTTACACGGGTTCCAAGTTGCAGCAAACTTGCAGCTTCTAGGGCTAGATAAGGTAATTTATTGTAAAACACGGGGTGCTCAAATTATGTGTGAATCCCGTGGGAACCGTACGATTTACCGCGATAAAAATGAATGTATAAGTACGGGGATGCTGCCTAGACCCAGAAGCTACAAAACAAAAGTTAAATCATACAATTCGGCGTATTAACAGAACAAAACGTAAATCAGTTGAAAAAACACGATAATATGAGCACCATTTGCATGTATTTGTGCAAAATAATACTAGCCACTGCGCAGTTTTTAGATTCAAACTTCCTAGTTACATTGGTGTCGCAACGCAAATATGCTACATATTATTATGCTATTTTCGTGAGCCTAGTATGATATTGGTATTTAATTGCAGGTAGACACACTTGTAGGCGACACCACATTGTGAGCAGTCATAAAGATGATTATTATTGTTGCGTGGGAATTATTTTTGGTCGTTCTCTCACGAAATACGGATACTGCGGCATTATTATTTTTAATACCCTTCGTTTTTTGCCAGTATTGTCGCTAGCAAAAAACCAAATGAAAGGCTTGGGCATTGGCTCGGTCGTTAAAAGTTAGGTACTCCAATAACTCAAATAAACTCTTAAATTTCAGTGGAATAAAAATAAATAGCAGGAAATATGTAATCGAGAAGAAATACTCAGTAAATAATAAAATACAATTAAAGGCGTAAGTGGATGAAAGTTAGTAACCAAGACTTTTAATTTTTTTTGCACAAAACCTTAGGAGCGGGGAACTATTGTAAATTACCAGATATTCATACTTTCATATTAATATTTTAAATACGAAAGTGTGTCCGTTAAACCGGTTTTGCTGAAAATTGGTATGGAGATACTTTGAGGTCCAGGGATAAACATGGGATACATTTTTGTCCGAAAAAAATATTCGGTTCCCGCGTGATAAACGAATTGTTCGTATGTCGTTTATCTATTTAACCATATGATGAAGTAAGGAAGCGAGGTGCAGATATTTCGTACACTTGCGACCCCGATTTTGCCGTACCGTGTAGGCGCTCACTTCTGTAGGACGAAAATTAGAAAAAATTGCGGACTCGCTCCTAAAATAGCGCATTACGCGTTCCCCGCTTGTGATCTGGGCTAAGATATCCCAGCGGCCCTAGCATAACGACTAAGAAAGTTTGGTACCGCAAGATGGTCAAAGTGACGGATGCACAAACTAGCGTAACGACAAAGAAAATTTGGTACAGCCAGATGGACAAAGTGACGGATGCACAAAGGAAATCTGCCAGTTTATCCCAACTGTCTGTCGGTTTGTCTATACTTTGTGCTACGCTAGCCCTGCAGGAGATAGGACTTAGGGAAGCAAACAGCATGTACGCGAGTTAACGTGCTACTTCATGCAATCCGGGGATTAATTGGCTAGGTTTAATCTCTATCTCAAACTAATCGATGCGATTTATTATACGTAGTCCTTCGTAGTATAGAACAAACATTTTAGGTTCCATTTGCACTTTATTGCATTATTTCAGCCCAATAAATGAATAGCCAAGTTTCAAACATTTATAGAGTTTGTTGCTTACGAATTTACGAATGTCAATAAATCCCAAATGTAACACGGTACTGCAATTAAACACAACCGTTATATTCGAAGAGAAATCGATATAAAAATAAAAATAGGAGACTATTTTGGTGTCACAGTCGTAATCGGCGTAGTGGCGCCCGAAATAGTGAGGTGGGCGGTGCGTGACGACACTGTGACCTTGAACTCGGCTGCAACGGGTCCTTTTGGACCGCCGACGTCCTGGCAACTCATTTACGTTGCTAGCTAGTAGCTACATACAAGTTACAACAGGGCAGTTCCTTAAATACATAGTTTGTACGCAGCGGGCTGTTACTTTTGGATTTGGATCCCTTTATAAGCCCCACTAGGCTTATAAAGGGATACTACCTATACAGGTCTGTTACTTGCTGGTAACATATTCAACAATGTCAAACAAGATCTTCCAAATATTTCATAAGTTAGGCAACTAAATGGAAGTGGAAGTTTGAGCGAAGTAGCTACACCCTTACGTCGAGAGCGCTGATAAATCGGGAAGGTCATTGTGAGGAAAATCCGCTATAAATAAGCAGGGGTCGTCTAATTGTGTTATATAGGTACTAAGGCCCGTATTAAAGTCAGCACCTAATATGTACTAAAAACATGATGATCAAAAAGAATTTGGATATGATGATGATGTTTCATCTTCATTTTTTTCATCATCATCGATTATTATAAATACGGCCGTAAGAAACTAACAATTTGTCGTTCTGAAGGGCTTAAGAGTAAAGACCCCAGCAATAATATTATCAGATGACGGGTGAGTCACCGATGAGCACTGATGGAAATTAACATCTGACTGGATTACCACTGATACAAACATATGAGTCATAGCTACTTCATCCACTCTGTGATTGTACGAGGTTTGTTTTCCATTACTTTTTGGCTGCGTGTATAGCTAGACTAGGTCAGTCCATTGTTTGATGCGAAAAATGATTCTAAAAATCTTTCTTCGTGCAAATGATATCTTAATAGAACAATGAAATTTGTATTTCATGATTAATATTTCATCTATCGTTGAGTCTTTTTTTAATGCAGTTATTAGTTTCATTTTGGTTTATGGTTTTGTCAAACTTTTCACTTATTAGAAATTTCTTTCCAGAACATTCCCTAGTTTCTTGCCTGTATGACCTACGTGTAACGTGATACTTTACAACAAAGGTAACGTACCTGTTGTAATTATGGTTATTGTTTCCAATGTCAATTTCTATCTGGAATGAAAAGGTAAGAAGTGTCTGTTTTTATGATATAGACTGTCTTGTAGTATGTCTCAGCAAAGTCGTATATTCAAACTTCTTTATCTAAGCAGGTTAATTCACCGTCTCGCTTTTAATAGTACTCCAATAATGAAGTGACTATCCTTACATTGTTACTGGTGATATGTGAACTCCAAGTAAATTAGTTATGTTTATTACACAAGTGGTTTTACAGGTGTGGGCGTCCCCGAGCCGCCGCAAGATGGACACTAAGGGGGAGGGGGAGGAAATGACCTACCCCCACATATGCTTCATGGTTGACAATTTCGATGAGGTACGTACCGAAACCGCAACTGTATCGAAATGGTTGGCCATTTTATTATTACTGTATATTTTCATATTAACCAGTTCGTCATGACCAAGTAGTAACAGGCAAACCGACGATATGTGTTTGAGGGGTCTTGAGAATTTTTTGGATTCACAAATCAAGACCAACAGGACAACCTTTCACGGGTCCGCTCATTATAATATATTAGTATGGATTCCTTTTAAATCAACTTTAGCGAAACATACACGCTTTTCTTAATAATAAACCTAATACCTACCTACCTATAGACGTAGAACTTACACGTTCATCACATTTCGTCATAAATATACGTGAACTGTGAACGTAACTTATTGACATGTAACTTGCATTGCGTTCATAACTTCACATGACTAGGTAAGTTATTTTCCTATATTAAATTCAATATGAATTCTTGCATAATACTCGTATATCAAGCATAACGAAAAAGGGTGGGGGGCTGGGGCGACACAGTCACTGTTTGTGTCCGGTAGACTGGAGAATGGGGTCGCCTTACACCTCACCTTGACTGTCCAGGCTGACGTAGGCGCCTGAAGGAATAGCGCTCGTTAGTATTGAGATGATATATTCGGCCCTGACACGCTTCCCAAAGAATTGCCTCTAAATTTGTTGATGTTTGATATTGACGTTAACAGCATATCCACATACGAAATTAGTCACCAAATGACCAATAGATCTAAGCAATTTTTCATTGTATACTTGGTCTATGGGGCTCGTAACATAAAATCGGGTTGACAGATTTGTAGTTTTATCGTGATTTTACGTCATCTTGGTCCCAGCAGAATATGTCAGTGTGCTGTGTGGTAGACCTGCTGCAGCTATGCTAAGCTGGGGTCCATTTTTAACATCATACAATGTGCCTTATGTTAGGTTGATTGCATTGGCTTTCTTTATTTCGCTTATTGTATTGTTGCTGCGCAAAGCAAACGTCTACACTCTTTAGTGTATTTCTATTTAACTTTCCTTTTCCTGAAACTTCTTAGGGATTTTAAAATATTTTGAATTATCCTTATTCGTTTTCCATTGACTTCTACTTTGTAAGCAAGATCGTCTCCCAGTCGCGTGCAGCTAGTTGTCACGGCTGCAACAATGCAGCGTCGCGCTGCCTTGACCCCGAGGCGCTAACAGGCTTATAGGTCGTCTGTAAACCCTCGATGTAACATGCTCATTTAATATTTATTATGCTTCAGTGACCGCAATAAGTACGTCGCAGTTACTTACTAAGTCATTTAATTATAGAAAATTACTAAATGTAAAGGCATTACCCATGCACATTTCCGAAGCTATCATTCTAAAAAACGCAGAGTTTTCATGCTTTCGGTATAGTCAATAGATATATTCGGTATAGTGAATAGATCGCTTGGGATTGATACATTAACCCAATAACCGTTTTATATAACGTGGCGTACACTTGTATTAGGCATGTCTGGCTAATACGGCACGGGAAGCGGCTCGCGAATATATGTAAAGCGATTTGAACTTGCCTCTATGATTTCTTAAAATTTGTAAAGACTAGTTACTAGTCTTTACAAATTTAAAAACTACTACTGTAGTAGTTTTAGTACTAGAATGTATGTTTCATCCTTAGACTATGTTTTTAGGAATTCAAATCTTTATGTAACGAAATGACTCACATTACAAGTAATTGGCTTGAGGGAACCGGGCCGATACAAGGAAGGTAATGCTATTAACAAATTAGAACCAAGGAATGCTTCACTAATTTATTAAAAAGTTAGCATTTGTTATTAAAATCTCGTTAATCTTCAAATCAATCTTATTGCTTGGGGTGATCGGTCATCACATTTATTATAGTTACAGGCTAAAGTACTTGCATTTCTAGTTTGAACCGAATTCAATTTTTCTTTTACGTCTTCTCCCAAAAGCGTTATCACATCATCTTCATCATGGGCACATATATATGAACATAGCGACACACAAACGCTTGTCCGGTTAGTTTTTTTTAACCATCAAAGGTCAAAGCCACGATTTTATTTTTTGTAACGTAGAAAATTATTCTTGCGCTGTGTCCAAAGAAAGGGGTGGAGGGTCCATGACCCTTTACCATCGCCTTTAAAACCCCCTGGATCCGCTCTTGCAAGGACGAAACAGCTACGATATGAGCGGAAAGGTCATACGCCTTATGTAATAGGAAATGCGGTAATAGTCTATGGACCTGATGGTGTTCCACGGTTTTGACATTGACCTCGGAGCTCTATTGACCCACAGCTCTGGCGCCCGGTGACGCAACACTTGGCCGCCGACCATCTCGTCAATGGGTTCGAGCCAACTAGAGCTTCGGTCGCTAGACGCCTTGTTGAATGAAGTTAAACGGTGACGTAAGCAGTCACACATGAGATGGTGCCGAGGTCTCGGACCAGTACGATTAAAATTCCATCGAACCCACGTAGGCTGCTTTACATTTATATTAATGAATATTAATTCAACTATTTCCTACGCCACCAATGAAACAAAGCTGAGAATACTTGATCAAGTGAAGTTAACACTAAAAATATTAATTTATGAGTTCTCATATCTCAACTTTGTGTTGCATCTTCAAGAGCTGATAACATTTATACGCAGACTGTAGTTCAGTAACGTTCGATGTTAAATTATTTTTTTCCTATTGTGTCTTTTAAATCTTTTACGTAAACTTATTTCTTCGAAATTTCTTGACCTATTTTATATGATTTTGTTGTTACGTTTCCTAGAATAATAAATAGCCTTGTGGAGTATTTTACTGTTCCTATCACAATTTCTATGTTTGTATTAGTGTTTGCTTAGACCTTAGTCATCGCGTGAATAATCCCTTTAATTAGTAATTATGGCTAGAATAGTTCGGTCATCATGGAATATTGACAAAACTTGGTCGTTAACTAATTAGCTATTTAAATTACTTTGATAACAATTGTCTAAGATTTAAACAATGCCCATTGTGTGATAATGACCTTTTAGAATGAGGTGCGAATTAATGTAATATTATGATCATACTATTCATTTGAAGAATAATTTTGGACGGTGTATACTTCTTTAGATGCGTTTGGACCGGGTTTAGTGAAAATTACGAAGTATTACGTATGATTATTATTTATATTCATGACTATTTGCGCGTATTTCTTATCAGTGATTCATAGGTTCATGTTTATTCTGCTAATAATTTCGCAATACACTTCTGACATTTGACCCCACTAGCGGAACAGTCGAGAAGTAACCTAAACTGATAAAAAAATCATCTGAAACCCTTCGACGTTCAAAGTTACCGTGTGTGACATAGTGACATCAGGCATGCTACCATCTCCCTGGAGTGGCGCTTAAAGAATCAGCCTGCAATAGACCTGACCGTTTGAAGGTTAACAATAGTTTGTATATTATAGTAGTATAAACTATAAGCTGCGATATAAGCGACTGTGGCGTTAGCCTGATTTGCCCAGGCCCCAGGAGGGACACTATAGACCCTCATAAAAAAGTAGTGTTAGCCATTCGAGACGAAAATGGTGACATCGTCAGTTGCAACCATTTTAGATAGCTTGACAAGTGATCATGTAATTACTTATCAGATATTACATAACATACAGATATCAGAGGCAGCAGTCAATAGTAAAAATACGTGTTAATAATATACACGAAAAATATCGTTTACAAACTAATTCCTCGTCAAAGGTGATACTGCTAATGCAGTAAATATTCGTTACATCATCGTCAGTAATAACTACACGAGAACTATTTACTAAACAACTCTACGATTACTAACCTACTTAAAAATGTTACTAGAGCCCCTTGCCAATACGTTTCGTGCATTGTATTAATGTAAAATCGGTCGATAAATGATAAACCAAAAAAGAAAACTTGTTGCTATGGACCAAAAATGCTATTAATCTCGGCCACGCGTCGAGAGTTTGAAGCAATCCATGCTCCCGTTGTTGACAAAAACAAAAGTTTATACGGCAAAGTCAAACAAAACACCAAACAGTGATTGTCGATTTCTAAACCATTACTGTTTCCAGTTCTCTTAACGCCTAGTCTATAATTGTATGCAATGACATTGGTAATTCTATCTCGGGATCAATTAAATGTGGTGATTAAGAAGATCATTGTTCATGGCTGGCTGGCTTGTGCACAAAAACGCGCCAAGTCGTTTTGCGTAGAGCAAAGTTCCGTGTCTTTTTGCAGTAAGTGCGCGGGGTTTAGTACCTGGAACCTCGTGTGATGCTGTATGCGCGATGAGTCATACGCGTGACGCCAACGCCCCCTCTCGTCCGCCCCAGCTACCAACTAATATTATATTATAAATCTGTATTTGTGCTAGGTATCCTATAGGATTCGTAGGTCATTAAATCAATACTTCATCTGTGAATCCGCGCAGCCGTGCCCTTGACCCGCTGTCGGCTAGGAGCCGGCGTATGTTAAACTAACAAGAGCCTTTGTTTACCATTTCACTTTTCAGCATTGGAAGTTTCGAATAAAATATGAACGTTGATGTTTGTTTTGAACAATGACAGATGTCTATTTGATAGTGGCTTCCAGTTTGAAATGGACGAGGTAATGATGAAAATGAAACCTAAGTTTAACTATAATCAGTCATGTGAAATAAATTCGCGCAAATGAATTTATTTGACATGCCTAATGTCTATATCTCTTATACAAAGAATCCTTAGTAGAGGAAAGAGTAATACGACTATTAGATATGTAATGAACATAACTAATAGACATATTACTCTTTCCTGGCATATCTCACAAAATTTTAATTAATGTGCAGCCTACGTGAGACCTTTCTTTTATGGAGTATGGGAAGTCACGGAGTTCGTCGTCGTTAGTAAGAGCAAAATCAAAAAAAAAATAATTAAAGTTGCCAAAGGAAAGGTGATTAAATGTATTTACAATAATCACAATTTGAGGTAAATACGCAATGAGCAAGTACCTAGCGTACAACGACCGGGGCAGGTGCCACGGTCGGTTCCCCGAAACGTGACGTGGCTCTAGACATCATTGTTACTCCGGCAAATGCGAATCGATATCTCACCATCAGCTGCAAACATTGAAAATAGCTGGTGTTTCGATTATACTCCCAAAGTTAATGCTTTCTCGTCCAGGTCCAGAGTTATATACCTTGAGACTCCTGAAGTTCCCAGATATGCTTTAAAAAGGGTCGCTATGTAGTCCATATATGGTTCCAGCCAGAGGTAAATTACTTTGGACCAGACTCTTACGAAGACATATGTTTATTCACAACTCATGATTCCTCAGCGAGTTGGCACGAGGCAGACATCGCTTGTTGTCGTTGGCAGATGGTGCATTGCCTGATACACTCATGCTAATGTTGAAATTGTGTTCAACAAAAACAATTGAAATTTATATTCAGGGTTCTCAATTTACGTAGGGTTACCATATTTCAGCCTACCCCTAAGAGGGTGAAATAGAGGTTGAAAGTTTGTATGAAAGTTCGTCATTTGTTCAGCTAAAGACATAAAATTTTATTTCTGAACTACTGATTCAAAGTAAATGGATACGTGTTTAAGCATTTTATGAAATTCTTCCCCTGAGACGGTGAAAAGGGGTTATAGTGTCTATAATTTTTTCTACGAAAGTTCATCATTTCTTAAGTTAGAGACCTAAAATTTTGTTTCAGAGCTGCTGATTTAAAATAAATAATTACGTGTTTAAGCGTTTTATGAAGTTTTACTTCCAGAGGGTGAAATATAGGGGTTGAAAATTTGTATGAAATACTTCTTAACGCGAGCGAAGCCGCGGGAAAAAACTAGTCGCTAACAAAATCTTAGTAAACACGAAATGCGTTCACGGTCGAATGTGAACACACTCGCACTTGGCACTGCGGCTACCGTAAATCCACGTACACGTTTAGATACTCGTGTAATGGACCTTTCTTGTGAACTTTAAGATGGCCAAACAAAACAATTGTTTAAATTCCTCTGTTTTTGTTTTTATCGCCGGCAACTTAGTTATCTGCTGATAGCGATAAGGTCAGTCTTTGAAAACAAAGAAACAGTGGCCACGTTTAAGTGCGGTATGTCACTCAAGATATCAACTGAGAGTTATTGATGTGTTAGATACTTATCTGTCATATACCTCGGCATCTTCGTGATTCAGTGGTTTTAATATTGTCTTACACTTACTTGGGTCGCTGGTTCACAATCGTCTGTTTTTCGTAACGGAAAGAAGGGCGCAGGGTTATTTTCTAATTTTAATGAAAAAAAAAACATTCCTTTTGCACTCCGAGATCCGTCCTTGCATTTCTTTTAAATATCCTTCAAAAGATTCGCGTATTTTCATATCGCAAGTCGCAATCCATCAGAATCTACGTAAAACTTGAGATTAGATAAGACTTAAGACGTATAATCCAATTAGGATAAGAAGTATCAGCCAATTAGCGCATTCTTAACTTGGGTAATTGAATTATAATATTGTATTTTCAAAGTTTTGCGTTGATAACATAATATATTATACTAGAAAAAGGTCAGGGACGTGCTTGGGAGCCATAGGGAGGATGAATGATTATTGAATAGGTGGAGTTTGCATCAAAATTGACAGGCTTGCCCATACCACATAAGGATCGGAGTAAAAAAAATGAAACACACTTTCTCTGATTGCGTCTATCGCAGAAACTAGAAATATTTGCGCTTGTGAGACAGTCTGCGCTCAAAGTAACTGTCTAGTCACGAGAATAGGCACTCTAGAAATTAGAAATGTGAAACAACTTCTTGCTCATAACCTAACATTTCCGCAGGTGTTCTGTGACATCGTGGTGCGTGATGGTGAGATGGTGTGTGTAGAGCTGGTGGCGAGGGGGCGGGGCGGCGCGGCGCAGGCTGTCATCTTCCTCGGCTCCATCCGTTACGACGCCCTTACCAGAGTCTACGATGCCAGGGTAAGTGCACCTCTGATGTCGTAATGGGTCCACTGCCTAGACAATAGCGCAACTGACTGTCCTGAGATATCTCTCATCTACCTGTGTTCGATAGTAAAACTGGCCTGATATATTTTGTGGTATGTGATGAGTTGAAAACTCATAATTTTATTCTGTACCATAATATTTGAAATTTTTGACATTTGATACACAAAACATAAGTTTTTATCGTGTTACATGGCTCGACAACATAGGTCGGTCGGTTTACATGGGTCGTAATTTGTACTAGTAAGTTTATTATATAGATTACAATATCGTTGACTTCTAAACAACAAACACGGTTCTGTATATATTTAATGTTGGCACAACTTCCTGGTATATAATTATAAACAATAGGCAAACGTTTGACTGATTGGCGCGGCTCAGTTTTCTTGTTGTTTGCATTTCGGAGTCGATTTGCCGCGTGACGTATGAGAGTTTAACCGGCTTTACGTCCTTGGATGAACGTGACAATAGATCGGGAAAATATTATAACGTTTCAGAGTTACATATTGTAATTTTGTCTTTTTACCCGACTACGTTAGATAAAAACGAAGGGCAGTGACTTTGGCATTAGCTACTTTTGTGTCCTCTTAGGTGTTAGATGATGAGTAGTGAAGATATATTTTGTCATCATAGGCACTTTCTTGATATTTGAAGTGAAATATCTTGATAACTCAATGTAGTATGGTTGACCTTCGGCTAGTTTCAGAGGTGCCTTAGATTAATTAACGTTTGTGCTTGAATACGAATTATTATATTATTTGAATTTTTTTTTCCTGCGGTGTGACCTAATTCTAAAAGGACGGAGTTCTCTGTGGCGATAACAGAAGATGGCGCTATTTGCGGCTACACAATAGACGTTTGTGTGTGGGTCGTGGAACAAAACAGTCTCTGTAATCACTGCAACTCATTACTGCAGGCCGCCCGGCTGCGGGCGCCTCCAGGCTAAAGGCATCGAGTTTTCAGCTCAACAGTTCTGAAGGCCAATTCGTTATTTAGAAGCTTTTAATTTAGTTTGTATTGCTATTTAAAAACCGGCTAAGTGCGAGTTGGACTCGTGCAAATTTGAAAATTTTGTCAGGAAGTTGAACAATTATAACAGTTAGCAACCTCATACGAGCGATAGCGCTCTGGAGGTACTGCCGCGCCATCTAGTATCAAAAAGGAAGAAACTAGCGGCAAAACACGTACTCTATGAAAGGCCCTCTTAAATATTTTTTTTTGTATTTGTTGTTATAGCGGCAACAGAAATAAATTTTCTGTGAAAATTTCAACCCTATAGCTATTACTGTTTTTGAGATACAGCCTGGAGACAGACCGACGAACAGACGGACAGATGTAGTTAGTAATAGGGTCCCGTTTTTACCCTTTGGGTACGTAACACAAGAAACAACGAATCTTACCCGCAGAAGTTAAAATGACATAGCAAAGTAACAACATTGTCGTTTCTCAGAAAAACGTTAAAAAAGTGACGTTTGCAAATCTCGTGTTACCGGAATGAGATTTCCGTCGTCATTTAGATCCAAAACCTCCTGTCGTAAACTTGAAATAGACCTTGAGATTTTACTCTCGATGTCTCACAGCGAACAGGTTAGAATATGTCACATTAACCTAGGCTATAGGTATATATAGGTCTCTGATATTTTGGATAGATTGACCTGGTTAGAGACCCGTGTGTATAGCTGCTAGGATAACAAAAGCCATGGCTAGCCGGCCCCGCTATTGTTGGCGGTAAACAAACAGGCGAAGCGAAGTTTACAACGTCATAAAGTTAACGTTCAGTTTCAAGGCACTGTCGATTTTTTAGCGCTAAACGTATTTATGTCTTTTTACAAAGTGATCATAAAATAAAGTGGTATGTCATCCGTTCTTCTTGTTTTATAAAACGTTTCTTTTAAGATGTTGATGGAATAATTCTGGATCTCTGTATGTGAATATGGCATTGGAATTGCTCGTTTTGTGTTTACGGCGAAGTCTTGACTCTTGGTTTTGTCTTATGATATTAGGGGTGAGCAGACGGGTTA
>JAOTAV010000028.1:2291903-2332016 GCA_026546445.1 Cyclargus thomasi | reverse complement strand
ATTGCTCGTTTTGTGTTTACGGCGAAGTCTTGACTCTTGGTTTTGTCTTATGATATTAGGGGTGAGCAGACGGGTTATCTGATGGAAAGCAACTGCAGCATTCGCGAGATCCGAAAAGTCACAAGTGCGTTGCCGGTTTCTATGAGGGGATTAGGAAAGTTGGTCCACCAGTTAACTCAACCACTGAACGAAATACAGCACAACGCCGTTTCACGCCAGTTTTCCTTGAGGCCATGGTATTACTCCGGTCGAGCCGGTACATTCGTGCCGAAGCATGGCTCTCCCACGGCAGTAAGAATCCGTATTATGTACTTGAAATCGGAGAATATCACATTGGTACCCGGGTTCGAACCTGCACCCTCTCAAGTGCGGAGCAATGGTCTTACCCACTAGGCCACGGACGGCTCTGAACGCTTGGTTGGTTTCACATCAGTGTTTCATTGTAATAAAGTCCTATTACCTCTCCTTGCAAGTCACTACATAATTAGTTGAATGTTAGTGTAGCTCTTGTTGGAATGATGGTGATTTTGATGATACCTAGGGTTTAATTTAATATTGACTTTGTTTGCAGCTTATAGGCTTTGACGTTACAGTCAATATTGGATCTTTGTTTCTAACTGAATACTTTAAAGTTTAAAAGCTTTGTTTTTTTTTTCAATTTTATCAAAAAACTAATTTGACTTAACCGTTTTTCTATTACGATAGATTTATTAATAAACTAAATATAAACAAAGAATAAAAATTAATACATATTACCTTTTACTAGTTTTTTATTATTCTATTATTTATTCTTTGCTTATACATTAGTTTAATCTTCAAACACCAAATCGAGACAAAACAATTTACTAACATCGTCAATTTGTATCCAATTCTGTCTCGTGATTCTGATTACGTTTAACGTAAATTCTTATTTGGTCTTTCTACTTCATATTAGAAAGTGAAATAAAATAATTTCTCTTGCGAGTTGCGGCTATGATATAGGTATATTATGCTTGTTATAATGTACATTTTACAAGTTTTACCTTTTTTTTTTGCATATTAGTCATCTCTATAATATCTTAGTAAATTTTATTGAAATATTTTCGAGAATCACGTTAACATGAAAGTGGTTGTAACCAACGAACTATTTCCTTTGTTAGCAGTTTCTGACATTTTTTTCTCTAGTTTATCTTCATAGTTATCGTTATGTATTTCTAAGTTGTCTTTTATTCCAATGAGAGTTCGCAAGTAAAAAGGTAAGTGACTAATAATACTATTGTTAAAATTGTAATATAATTAGTTGAATGGAATTTGAACCTACATAAAAAATACTTTAGGCAGTTGAAATGCTAATGACATGATGATTACTCATTGTGCGTTTTATGTATAAACTTCTGATGTATATACTTAAACAATGAGCTCGAAAAAATATACGTACATATTTGAAGACATAAGTGAAAGAAGCAGATAACTAACCTCTAAAAAATTTAGATACACTAGCTAGAAGTAGGTAAGTTACAGGATTTGTCAAAATTGTATGGGCAAAAATGAGTACATCTCTTCTTCTACTTATGTTTTTAATTATAAAAACGTTGTTGCTTGTAGTGCAGAATACATATTAACGTACAAGTATTTGTAGTTCAACCAGATGATGCCCGCAACTTTGTTGCGCCAAAATTTGGAACTGTACATTTTGCCTTCCCCGAGACTGAAACTATACCCACACCAAATTACAGCAGAATCGGTTCAGTGGTTTGGGCACACACAGACAGACACATGTTTTAATTATGATTAGGATTTTAGGGCTATAGTAGATCGATCATTCCAACCGGAACAATGAAATAGTTACTGCCTAATGATTTAACCAACTTTTATATGTAACCTTCTTCTGTAGGGTCTTAAAACGCATGAGTGTGTCTGAAATGGTCATAAGAGATACAGGACGCTAAAAGAACCCTGGGGGACATCGGTATGTTAAAACGGGCGTTATTCATCTATAGCTTTTAGAATATGTATAAGTTGTATTATTTGTAGATGAAGACAAAGTATAATCGACACGCGGACTGCGGACGGCAGACCTCGCTCCAGTTACCGACAAGGCTGGCGACCAGCTTGACACATCCCTACAGCTCTTGTTGTGTCTATTTTTATAGTAAAACAGGTTATACATTTTTGCGCAGTTATAATAACAATTATAGTATTTGAAAAAAGGCGTCAGAAGCTCCATGCTTTTTAGTATTAAAATTATCGTTACTTGGCTATAGACGGTGAAGGATTTACATTTTCTATGAGTGTAGTCACTTTATTTCTGCCGCTCCATGAACCTACAAAATTCGCAGCCTCCCTAGGATGCTACCACGTTGCCGTCCCCTTAGGACACTACCCAAAGGCTAAGTTACCTCCTACGACTATTTGTAAATCCAGGCCTGGCTATGTAGCTAATGAGGATAAAAACTAAGTCCACCATATACCTTATCTGTTCTCCGCTAATCTGTTGTGTTATTGCCAAGATTAGCCTCTAATGATATGATGATTACGATTTGCAGACAAAAACGCTGGTTTCTCCAAAGTCGACACACGTCATCGTCAATTTTATAAGTTCACGTTTATATAAATTTAGTAACATTCTTTGTTTACTTTCATCTATCATTCGAACAAATGGACAAGTTATGTCGGTTATAGTTAATGTTACGGGCGCCCTTTACGCGTAAATTATTGGGTTAACCGTTAAGGGAGTGTAAGGGCCCGCTATGGAGGGCCTGCCGCCGGCGACGCTATGTCGCGACTTGTTGATACCGCCCCCCGGCACGCCCCGCGCGAGTGACATGTCGCCCGTCGCCATGAATCAATATGATCATTGTACATTCAGAGAAGCTGAAACAGAGACAGATTTCGGATCTAAGGATCTAAGTAAATTGGTCGCGTTATTTCAAACACAGCCGGCCGATCAAGACATATGGAATTGACGTACTCCGACCAAATGACACAGATCCGTCAACTTCCCTCATTATACAATATCAGTATTATAAGGTATCTTGCAGTAGAATACACAAAGTGGTAGATTATCCAGACCAATACGACCTGCTAACATCTAACAAAGTGTAATCCCTCTTCAAAGTTGTGAGCGTTCATAGGCATAATGCTTAGAGAATTAATAAATTAAGTTCCAAATTAGCTTGGCAAATTAGAAATGTCATCCAACAACACAGTATATAAAACTCTAGCTCTTTTCCGCGACTACGCTCGCGTGAAACTTTATAAGTTATCCCGTTTTTTGATTACTGCTTTGCTCCTATTCGTCGTAGCGTGCCAACCAATATAAAAAGAATTCCGGCCAGTAGTTCCTGAGATTAGCGCATTTGAACAAACAAACTATTCAGCTTAATATTATTAGTATAGATAATATTAGGCATAGTTATACCATACCATATACCGATAATGAACACGAAATATGTAGAAACTCAAGATAATTTAGTGCAACGTAATAAAATTGATAACTTATCGAAACTATAAAAGTAAATAAAGTTTAGTTTTAAACTTTTATTGTTTTAGGAGATAGTTGAACTGTTGCTATTTAAGTAAATAGCAACAGTTCAACTATCTCCTGCTGTTGATGAGCAATGAGTATGAACTTCTTCGAACAAAAAAAATATGGGTGTAGGTTATTACCTACACCCATATTTTACAGAGTATGATTATACTCTGTAGTAATTATTTATTGTTTACAACTGATGTAACTGGTAAGGTTGATGTAAAAGGTTTTTAGTTACATGTGCGTTATCATTATTTTATTATCAGTCGCCATTCCTCCGGTGTTGTTTATTTACGTAATGCGAGCGGTGATACCGATACTTGTATGCACGCACTCACATATACATAGAATGTACGCTCGCGCCACGCACGCACACATACGCGACCACGTGCCGCACCTGTGGGCGGTACCAACATGCACCGAAAAAGTAAACAATAATAAGAAGTCATTAGAATCCAAACAGTTCTTTAATTAACTGACTTTTTAGTTAGAAACCTCAGTTTTTCTGTGAATGAAGGCTTATTTTCAAGTTTAAGATTATATTTAAAAATGCATTTTTGTAAAAAACATATACATATCTCTTCTAATATTAATCTAAATGAATATTAGATAAAGTCGCTCATTGGAAATCATGTTTTTAACAGCGTATATTATAATAAAAATAACGTTAATTTAATCTTATCTTATATAGTTTTGTGTAATTTGCATACATCCGTGATGAAGATAATTCAAGCGATAAAAATGTAACATCATTTTAATTTTATTCGCTTAGAAACTATTTAGCAGAGATTGAAAAATTATATAGAGTTAAAGTTATTTGTTCCCTGTATGAGTGATGTTGTGCTGTGTTCGTTGACACTAACGCCATCTTTCGGACGTTTCAGCAATCGTCGTTGTCTACGAAGGTCGCGCAACGCATGTCGTTTGGTTTGCTGGGCGCTCGCACCGCTACACGGTGCGAGTTCGTGCGTATGAAAGGACCCGGCGGCAAAGGACATGCTGAGGTAAGCTCATTTTGCTGAAGAATCAATATAGTGAAATAATCTGATAAAATCATACATTTGCTTTTCTAACGTGGGGTAACATTCTAGTTCTTCCTTCCTGACTTTATTTTGTCCACACTTAGTGCTTTTTAATGTCGAGGTGGCGGTGTCTCGGCCGCGCGGCGCAGGCACGCACACGCCGAGCTCCGAGCCCGGCATGTCTATGGCCGAGCTATGGGATAGCGACTGGGAGGACGAGGATCCCGACGACATGTTCCTATATAGAAACCAGGTACTATCAGTTGTGTATTCGGTAATTAAAAAATAATGCGTCCGTTGTGGTTTACCGTATGTAACTTGTGATCTGTTCATCCACAGCGGCGGCTGAGTGACCCAAGCGCCAACATCACGACGTTCGTTCGCGGCGGCTGGCGTGCACGCGACCGCGACCCGCGTGACAAGAGCCGCTCCGAGAACGAGGGCTTGGATTCTCTACAGGACGGTCTGGCCGAGGTCGAGGCCGGCGACTTGCGCGACGGTACGTTCAATATATACTCGCTCGCTCGCACACAATATCATCGCCGCTTCTCAGTGTTACACGACCCGCTCTCGTTCACTCATATATCATTCGTATGAATAGAGCTTTCGATGTTTTCGTCAAAAATCGCGGGCTGTTCCGCTCGCCCGCGCCGTCGTTTCTCGTCTGCACGTCACACGCGCGATCGGCGACCACTTACACGAGAACGGGCCGTCGAGCTACTCGGGAGCGGGCGATCTGTTCTCGTACATCACATCCGAGGCGGAACTCACTTAGCACAAGTAAATCACCCTGCCCGCCGGGGGTAATCGCCCCCGACGCCGGCGTCGTCTCACGTCGGCGAGTCGACGCCCGCGGGTGAGGGCAGACGGTGACGGTCGCGCGTGTGTGTAGGGCGGCGGCGTGGGCGGGCGGGAGCGTGGCGGCACTGCTGCGCGGCGGGCGGGACGCGGGACATGCGGGACGTGTACCGGCGGCCGGCGCCCGACCTGTCACCCGGCTGCCTGCGCACCGTGAGCCCGCGGAGGCGGGGCACCCGTGCAGCGCCGCAGCCGCCCCCGCTGCGGCCTCGCACCGCGCCGCTCGCGCGCCCCGACGACGACTGCGAGCTGGGCTGCGATGCCGCGTGCCTGGCTGCCGCCGCCGCCCCGCCCGCGCCGCGCCTGTGCGCCGCCGCTGCCGACGCGCGCACCGTGCGTGGGGAGGAGGAGCCGCCGTGCGAGTTGGGCGGCGGCGGCGAGGTGGCGGGGGTGGCGGTGGGTGCGGGCGGGGCGGGCGCAAACCGCGGCGCACGTGCGTACGTGACGCTGCCGCGGCGGCGCGGGGTAGCGGCGGAGCTGTTCCGCGACGCGCCGCTGCCGCCGCGCCGTACCACGCCGGACGGCACCGACATCTTCTACTGGTGCGACGTGCCGCGCCGCCGTCGCCCCGGTACCCGCTGCTCCTTAGCTTTATTAATCCCTTTGTTTTATCTTTGAGCACTCCATGCACTTAAATGAAGTAAATCAGTATAGCGATTCACGCTTGTTTCGACTTTAATAAGAACTTATCGTAGTACGTTAACGTGTGTATGTGTGCTGGCAGAGCTGGACGACGGCGCGTACAATCCGCTGTGGGCGTTGCGCGGGTTTTCGCAGACGTTCCACCTATGGAAGGAGGGCAAGCGGCAGCAGTCGGCGCCTCTCAACGCCTACCTCACATACGTTACGCTGCCGTGGTGGAGTATCGCCAAAGGTGACTGTACGCACGACATTTATATTGGTATCTGTTACTATAGGTACTGCAAATATGAAACTATTAATCAAAATACTTTTTTGACTGCCGTCTTGCTTGTTCAAAATTATTCGATGCCCATCTCTCACGTCAAGTCGGTAAACATTCGTCGAAGTAGGTACTGTAATTCTTAGTAGTATATAGTACGTGTTACTAATGTGTCTCATATCCCCAGATATCCTGGACCACCGCGAGGAGCCGATCCTGACGTTCTGAGTGCGCAGGGCGACGCTGCCGCCCGCGACGGTCGCCGCTCGGTGATACTCGATATACTTTTGCTCTGAGAACCCTATCCCTGTTATCCGTATTAGCGCCCGCGTCCGGCTCTTGTCCGCATGCGGGTAACAATATCTAGGCCGCGCGCGTGTTGCACACATTATAGAAAAATATCTCTGAACTAGTCTTTACCTGACCATCACCACTGACCTATATTCAAACAAGTACGCTGGACTGACGACAAGCCTAGAGATGGTGAGGCAATTTGATTTGCGCCATTTTGGCGCTGATGGCAGAAGTGGATGAGAAAGAAATTTATATTAAAGATGATACAATGAGCTAAAATATATATTTATTTATTGTGCAGCTCAATTAAAATATTATGATGCGATTGTAGACGGGAAGAACTAAGTAGGGTTTCTATAGAAAAAAAATTATATCAGCAGTGCTTTATCGATTTACTTTCACACTTTTATGACTATATGAAAACACAAATATCGATATAAGTTTTATCGACAGAAAACTTACAGCACTATTAAATGTCATTGTTTTCATTCATAACTAAGCAGCCATTTGCAATATACGTCAAATTTAATATTAGTTCTTTTCCCACAAACCGCGGCGGCCGCTTCAAATCAGCACTCTCTAGTGCCGATTTGCTAGAGCTGCATCCTACAGTTAGTTACGGCGTGTTTGAACATACATCTAAACAAACAAACTTTTTACAAGGGTTTGAAATTATAGGATGCGGCAACTTGTATAATACGTGTGACAGGAAAAGGTATCTTAGCCAGGTTTCAGAGTACGAGTACCTCAGTATTGACGGCGCGTGGGTGTAGCGTAAGTTCAATACTCAGAGATCTCATTTTGTTTATTCTCGTATTTTAAATTGTCCTAGTCAAGCATTTGTATGATAAAATTATATTTTGTAAGCGGAACAGTGATTAACATAGATAGATTTGGTATTCAGAAAGTAAGTACATGAGACAGTGAAATATTTTTATTGTATGCAATTTTATGTATTCAATAGCAATTTTAAAGTTGCAGAATCTAACAGGATAAATTATAACAAAAGGCGTAACGTTATAATAATATAATCTATAAACTCTACCATTAGTTTTAAGCAACAGTATCTATCAATAATAGTAACCGTAAATTTTTAGTACAGTAAATTTTACAGCGCTTAAATTAAACTTTACCCGTTTACAGTAAATTTTACCCGACTACGTAAATTTCAGTATGACAACTAAAGTTGTCATACTGAAATTTACGTAGTCGGCATCGAGCATTGATTGAATACTATTGCTTCAAAGTCATGGTAGAACTTATGATAGTTACATCATATAACTTAAGGTGGCGTTTTTAGTTTTAAAGCACAAATTGAATTGACATAAGCTAAAAATTTGAAAAAAATTCAAAATATTGTGCTGAACGTTATTGAAACTTCTGTTTTGTTTTAAATGTAAGAAACGCCATCTGGTGTAACAATCTGAAACTATTTGTATTACATCTCTGACTTTTTTACCTTTTCTCATTAATTACTAATTAAAAAAATAAAAATAGAATTATAAGATAACATCTCTCAAAATAAATTTTGTAAATGGTACTAATACAAAACTTAGTATTCTAGTCATTTCACCATTTAGCATTCCACTAATTTTAAAAACAGTTAGGAATCTAATTTAATCAAAAGACTGGTGGTGTATTTTTAATTTATTTCGAGATAAGATGTTAAAAAAGTAATAAAACTTCCACTTAATGTTTATTTATATTTTCCGAAAGCATTGAATAAAATGATTATTATTAAGCATTAGTGGCGTAACTACAAGGTGGCAAGCCGGCAAAATGCCTCGGGACCCCAGCCGGAAGGGGCTCCCGATCAGCCCCCCTAGACAAGTGTCAAGCGATTATTTTTTGCAATAATCGCTTGACGTGTTTTTGTATTGGATTAACATAGTGGAACAAAAACGAATTTGCCACGGGCCTCGAATGGTATAGTTACGCCACTGTTAAGTATGTAATATTATGATAATCCTATTTATAACATCCCAAAACGTGGAAAAAATAGAAGACCTAGGCAAAGAAAAGTGTTTAAGGTACTAGGAACTAGGAAGGAGATTTGCTCCTTTAAAAACTGCCAATACATATTACTATAAA
Organism: Cyclargus thomasi; assembly: GCA_026546445.1. NCBI lineage: Eukaryota > Metazoa > Arthropoda > Insecta > Lepidoptera > Lycaenidae > Cyclargus > Cyclargus thomasi. The sequence goes on along the minus strand of JAOTAV010000028.1, from coordinate 2,323,339 downwards.
ATATAATACACTTTATATTTAAAAAAGTTAATAGTGTGTACAACTTATTGTCCAATTCAATTTCTTACTGTATAAAATGGCTTACAATTTTGAGTTTGTTTTTTAGCCACTGATTCTCAAAATGTTATTCGAACCTTGGAAGCCAATGATTCTCATACCCTTTACTAATAAAATAAAAAAATGGCACAGCGACTTCTTATAAATATTTACTTCTATGTCTAGCCCATTGAAAACGTCACATGACAGAAAAAAATTGCGGATTTTGGAGGGATTGGGGTTATTTATTTATTTATTTATTAGGCATGTCAACAATATGACATGGGGTATGGGTTATAAAATAATTTTGATTATTATTAAAATTTAGGACTAAAAATGGATGATCAACGCACATTTTGTATTATTTGGAATAAATATTAAGCCAGTGTGTACCTTAAACGAAGCTTTTACGAATTCTTTGAGTATTTGGTTATATATGTTGTATTCTGTACATCCTATTCTGCTATTTTGATTGGACTTTAATACAGCTTCGACATGGTTCCAAATTTCCAAACCATTCTAATCGTATTGTCCTCAAAATCATATCAACTTGAAAGTACACGTATTTTTCTGATTAATCTATTTTTTTAACTTTATTTGCCTTTTTTTACGCACATCCTTGTAGCCTCGCACAAATTGCGGCGCGTACTTTGCTGCTGAATGTGCTAGGGTTCAAATAACTGCATGCTGTTTAAAATGCGGCGCAATTGGTGCGTGCGGCGCGTACGCTGACAAGTGTGCGATCACCTTAAGATTTTTAAAGTTATATTAAAATAGCCGAATCAGGTACTTATGATATACACAGCCGAATGCAGGTTTTCCTACCATTTTGATAAAATGAAAACCTGCGTTATGAATGTGTAGTACTGTTAGGGTCAGGCCACGATGCAACGTTACGACGTCGCATCGGTTTTGGCATAGTCCCAGTATTGTGGCCTGACCCTTAAGGTCGCGCGTGTCAAGTTTATATTATTTTTGTGAATAAAATGATACCCAACGAGTAATTAGTATCATTACCCTGACCCCGTAGACTCAATAAGTGGGTCGAGTTTGTTTCAGTCAATAGGTTGCTTCATATTTTTATCAAAACCGATGCTTTAGCAATGCATGAGTGTATGTGTCAATCGTGTGTTCTAGTTCAAGTAAACTAATGTAAAATTCGCCACCACCTATTAAACTTAGTGATGTTTAAATTTTTGTAGATTTTCATCGAGAAAGAGAACACTTTCATTGTTATGAAAAAGTGTTTAAATTTCTTCTATGATCTTATCTCCTTAGTAGTTTTTTTTAAATATATTCGAAATAGCGTATCTCGGGAGCCGGGACCTTGTTTTTGTTAAAATAAATCAACCTTATCTCATCATGTCAATATATTTGAGTGCGGCCATAACAGTGAAGCAAGTATCGGCAGTGAAGCAGATAAGTGGTCGGTTCCTGTCTTCCGCTACATATTACCTTACCTTTCCAAACCTCGTTACGTTTCATCGAAGATGAAGAAAAGTGAAATAACTTGTGATGTTGGCTCCAACAATTACCTAAAACAAAGATTTTATATATAAAATATTAAATTACAATAATTATGATTACTTGGGTCCTGTTTCAACGCTTACTGATAAAGTTTTTGCTAGGCTATCAACATCTTTTTTGACAGAATCTGCATACAACATCTATCAAATAAAGTTGTTGTTAGATTTTCTGTAAGCGATGAAAAAGACCCTTAATATCTGAAAATGATTGAAAAATACCCATGTTCTTAAAGTTTGTAATATCTTAAAACCAAGTATTTGCGTTCGGTAAGTAAATGATTAAAATATTCAATCAAATATATAACATTACTTAATTAAAAATAATTAACCAATATACAGCCATTGGCACACCTCAAAGTTCACATAGAATATACATGACATAATCGTCGATTATGTTCAGTGTTAATCGATATTATTTCAAGATTCTGATGAAGGTTCAGTCGTTAACGCATTAAATCCTACGACAATTGTAATTAGAAGGACTATAATTGACATCTTCCTGGTGAACAATGACGCCGATAACTGAAGAGAATAGTCGGTAAATTGTTAAAAATGAATATTTCCTGTAGGAGGCGGTGGGCGGGAATGCGCCGCGTCTGTGCGTATGCGGACGCCGCACGCGACGGACTGCGTACCGCTTATGTCTCACCTTCAGTCTTACACCGCCTTCAAGAACTGAGTAAGTGATTATAACACAATTGCATTTTTGAAAAGTTTATTTTACAATTAAAAGTGAGCTTCTATACATAAACTCCCAGCCCCCAGGGGGTACTTTGTAACAATACGGTTAGTATGTACTACGCGATTGCTATTCTTAATACCTAGGGTTATGAGTAATGATTTTATGTGCAGTAAAACAAGTCAAGATTTTGTAATATTTAAGAGCAATGTAATTAAATAAGTACGAGTATATTGGTTTTTTACAATTTTTGAGACGATTATACTACAAATCAATTGGAGAAAAAAATTACTTATTTAAGTATGTATTATATAACTTTAGAACCGTTAGTCTGATTTTGATAAAACGTGTGTTGGATCACTCGGCTTTAGTGACATTTTTGGAGTTTCTTAAAAACGACGGCTAAAAAGTAACTTAATCGGAAGTTAATGTTGAATTATGCCAGTTTAGAAATGAAAGAGCATAATATTTTAACAAGCAGTAGCTTTTTGTCATTACTCTAATGTCAGCTACCAGGATATTAGCGACGACAGGAGACAGCGCCGTGCGCGGGCATTAATCAGCTCTACACCATTCGCTCGCCTCGTTATTTACTTAATACGGGCAAACATCGAGGCCATACGTCTACAGTTTATGAAGACAGGGACTGATGCCCGGACATTATGGTCTGTGAATCGATGTTATTATTATTACAACTTTTGTACTTTTATTCGCAATCAAGTGCGTATTACAACAATATACATTGAAAAATATAACTGTTATTAATTATAATTATTATCTTATATGTAAAATTCTCGTGTCACAGTTTTCGTTGCCATACTCCCCCGAAACGGCTTGACCGATTTTGATGAAATTTTTTGTGCTTATTCGGTATCTTTGAGAATCGGCCAACATCTATTTTTCATCCCCCGAAATGTTAGGGGTAGTACAACCCTAATTTTTTTTGGGTCAGCTAGTTTAATTATAATTATAAGATCGAGTCAGAAATAGTGAAGTTTTTGTGTGTGATTTTTACCAATCACTTCTTCATACAAATAGCGCTTCTTTTCCGCACGGGCAAGATGTAACAAAATTAAGTAATAATAATCATTTCAGTTTTGTCAATACCATCGAAGAAATTGAAACCAGTTGAAAGAGCCAGTTGACGGGCCTACGTTATTTGTTTGGAATATGTCAACTCCTTGCAAATCTCGATGTGTCGGCAGAGTTTGACATAACGCGGCCAACTTACTTAGATCCGCAATCTGGCTTAGCATTAACTTCTCTGATTAGTACATCTGTAGATACTATAAACCATAAGCCTCTGTTGCATATTATGTTGTTAACAGTTGTCTCGGCTCTAATTCTTTTTCCGGCGAGAATGTTGAATCATCGTCCAAAATATTAAGCTCGAAGGTAGCTGTAGCCTGAAGTACACCCAAGCCTGAAGATCATAATTATACACAAAGCGTTGCCACAGTTTCTTCTTTCTTTAAAGTATAGGGCACTTTACATACAGTATATTATTATATTATTATATTATTATAGTCTGTTTTTAGGGTTCCGTACCCGAAGGGTAAAAACGGGACAATATTACTAAGACTTCGATGTCTGTCCGTCTGTCTGTCTTCAGGCTGTATCTTAAAAACAATAATATCAAGAGAGTTGAAATTTTCACAGATTTTGTATTTGTGTTGCCGTTATAACAATAAATACTAAATCCAAAATAAATTTAAAAAATATATAGGCTCTCATACAACAAACGTGTTTTATTGCTATTTTTTGCTCGATATCAATAAGGGCAACATGTAGGTGCTTCAAATTTTCAGTAACAAAATTCAAACAGAATCAATAATAAAGGCTCTCATACAAAAACCACAACCTTTGTTTGCTCTTATATGGTAAGGAACCTTACGTGCGCAAGTCCTTCTCGCGCTTTAACTGTTTTTTAACATAATGCTATGTCGGATTCCACTATGTAATATTTTATTTTTTTTGGTCTAATTAGTATCCATAAGAGTTCGGGCAGTGATATGTGGAGCCATAAAAAGTGTTTCTCCTGTATGAAAACATGTTTACATAATGCCACCCAGGTTCTGGAGTTTGCTATGTGTATTATTGTAAATCAGCAGTCGATGTGGTTTCGTCACTAGTTTATCTGTGGCGAGTGGCGACCCCCGACCCCTTATCGCTCTGCGCACCGCCGGCTGCCGCTCGACAGTCACAAATTCGCACTTGACGAAATACCACTCCGAGACTCCGAACTAACTGTGTTTTGATGTTATCCCGTAAGTAACATCTTATCTTACTATATATAATTATTGTTAGTGTGTGTGCGTTTTAGGGGATTTGAGAATGGTTTCGATTTACAAATCGCGACTGGCAGGACAACGTCTGTCAGGTCCGCTAGATTTTGTGTTCTATCACGTAACCTTTAAGTGGGGTTTAAAGGACTTATTAACTTTTCCGGTATATTATTTGCAACAAACTGGACAAGCTTGATGGTAGACTCAGCATGGATCTATTCGAGTCGCACTGACCTCAGGGTCCGTAGACCTTCAGACACTATCTGATGTTATTGACCATCGGTAATGTTTCTCGAAGTTACTGTCTGTATTGTAATAAGGTTCGGTGGGGTAAGACTAACATAGTCTATTGGTAAACGGTGTAGATAGGATTTTATGACAAATTTGATTGTCCTACCTTCAAGCACATAATTCAATTAAAAAAACCGGCAGAGTGCGAGTCGAACTCGCGCGCATAGGGTTCCGTGCCAGTACGTAGCATAAAATTGGAAATTCTCTCTCTGAGAGTTTAAATTTTTTTTTAAGTTTTAAATTTATAAATGAAAAACAATATAAAAATATGGGAATAGTTTGAATCGAATACGGGCCTCTTCGTACTTAAGTAGGCAACCAAGCCAATCCGCCACGCCGCTGATGATAAGCGTGTCGAATTTAACGATATTATTATTAAGAAAACGATATCAAAACGCAGAAAACATATTTGCTGTATTGGAGCCCCCTTTTAACATTACATTTATTTTGTTTTTAGTATTTGTTGTTATAACTGCAACTCCAGCAACTGAAAAATTTCATCTCTCTAGCTATTACCGTTCTTGAGATACAACCAGACAGACAGACAGACGGATAGACATCGAAGTCTTAGTAATAGGGTCCCCTTTGGGTACGGAACACTAAAAATATATATTATAAATGTTTATATTATAATAAATAAACTTTGACGTAAGTTTATTTATTTATTATATATAGAGTACTCAAAACGGTCATATTTATTGTAAAAAAGGTCAAATTTAAGGTAATTAAAAACGTTGATTAAGCAGTTACTGAACAAAATTTATAAAAATTGAAACTTAACTGTATTTTTAAGTCTACTTATTACAAAGCAACCAAATTTATTTTTCAAGTAATTCGTGAAAATAACGTTATGGGCAAAGACTAACATATAATTAAAATCAGAGGTATAGAACGGTAACAGTGGGGACACTGTTGAGTGATGGCAACATCTTTTAGTTAAAACCAAAATTTTTACAACGATCTTTAATAAAAAAATAATATTATATGTACTACTAATGGTATTATATTATTATTATTATTATTTATTATCTAAAATAATCGTTTAGTTAAACGAACTGAGTGTCCACCTATTGTATCTATTACCGTAAAATTATATTGAAAAAATATGTCACAGTCATAAAACTGATTGTAAAACCCAATTTTTTTCCCGTAATCTCAAATCCATTTCAAAAATTTCGCAAACCCTTAGAAAGCTGCTCTTTTTAGCTAGTACATTATTAATAGTAATTAGTATATTATATTAGTAATCATACGAAAAATGACGGCTATATGACACTAGCGCCATGTCATCTAAGTATCCCAGTCGTTGGGAGGAGTGTAGTGACAAACACACGCACAGAAAATGTAAACAACGTCGCAGCGTGACGAAGCGCAACGCACCCATGGGGCCTCTTATATGTTTCCAGCGCGCAGCATGTTGTGGGTGCTGCTGGTGGGTCTGGCGGGGGCGTGCGAGCTGCAACCGCCCCCCGCACTGTCCGCCGGCCCGAAGTCCCCCGGCGACAACCACTACCGACTTCTCATCAACGGCGACATCGAGCGGTTCGCGCCCGAACAGCGATATGTCGGTCAGTATACACAATACACATGTACTATCAGAGAAATTGATACAGAGCCAGGTTGCGGAACTAAGGTGGTCGCGTTATGTCAAACCCAGCCGGCAGATCGCGAGTTACATAGAATTGACATATTCCGGCCCAATGACGTAGGTCCGTCAACTACCTCTGGTCAATTTTTTTCGATGGTACATAGTATGACAGTTAAGTCAAAGAGCTCTTTTTAAAAATTCTAGGAATCTTATCTCAGTCGGCTACATCTGCCGTCCCTTGTGAACTTTACAATGATGCTTTTTTTAGAAAATGGATATACAACTACAGCCGAGCATAAAAAATATGTCTAAAATATGTGATCTGAGTATTCAGTTATCTAACCCTCAGATGAAAATTCCACTGAATGCGTATTATGGGCAGGGCCCGGTTAATCCAAGGCGTAATTAGGCTACAGCCTATAGGGCGCGAGAATCGGAAGGAAGAGTCAAAATGGTATCTTCGCATTCACTATTCATCTAGTGAATTGAAAAAAGATAGTTCAAGTCAGTTGTGCGCGCGGTCCTATGTGAACGTGCACTCGCGAATTTACAACTTTCATTCATGTGGCATTCACGCGGCAGGCGCCGTTCCAGTAAACAACACCTTACCCACACATAGAGTCGCGCGCACAATTAAGTTTCGTAGATTAATTTAACCCTCAGATGAATACCACTGAATTCGTTTATATATGTCTCGTTGATACGTTCCAGTGACGCTGGTGGGTTCCCGCACGCACGACGTGGTGCAGCAGTTCACGAGGTTCCAGCTGAGCCTGGAACCGCTGGTGGTGGGCGCGCGCCGACAGGGACGATTCGAGCTATTCGCTGACACCCTTACCAGGTTTAACTATTTTATTTATTGACTAGCTGACTCGGCAACGTTGTAGTCGATTCTCAGACCTTCTGAATATGCGCTTAGGTGAAAATTTTAAATCGGTAAAGCTGTAGTAAGACGAAAATATGACGGGAGAATTTTATATATTATGTAAATTTATACAAAGGCTGGCTCGATGCCTTACAGGTTGTACCAGGCAATTTTAGGGTGAAACAAAGAATGTAGAAAAGGCGCATTTGTAAAATAAAAATAGGATAAGTAATAAATTATAATCAGGTTCCACGAGGAGTGCACCAACGCCGTGGTGGAGGCAGACGACCTGCCCAAGACGGAAGTCCAGGTCATGTGGAAGGCTCCGCCTGCTGGATCCGGCTGCGTGCTGCTGAAGTAAGCTCATTCAAATTTTATTTTTATTCGTTTAGCAATTCGACCTTTTTCCTATGTATGTTCTCGGATATCTTTGTCACTTATGAACCAATTGAGATTTTATTGTTATTGTTAAAAAAATAACGTTCTAAAGATGGTCTCGTGATAAGGAAATACTTTTATTTATTACTATTCTTCTGTAATACATATCTTTTAATTTCAAACTGGCCGCGACTGATATTACTATCTTGTCTTAATTTCTAAAATATTATGATACGGTATTATTGTTTATTTTCAACATTAACCCCCTTACTAGTAAAAATACTTACACAGCGTAACGTTCAACGTTCGCTGTCCTTTTCAAGGGCGAGCCTTGTATAATTATACGCTCTGAAAATATATTCATTAATAAAAAAGTATATTTCTGAATATTTTGCACCCGATGATTAATAAAGTATAAAACGAATGTTTCAAAAGATGTATAGGATATAAGATAACTACGTTAATACGTTGGAATGGATATAATTGCTTAGTAACAAGACGTAAACATTCCCTTTTTTGTGTAGTCACAATTGTAAAGGTTATCTAATTGCAAAAATTGGGACTTTATGTCTTCGTCATTTATCTTTCGTCATTTTCTTTATGTCATCGTTTCAGGGCGATGGTGTACGAGAACTCGTCGCGGTGGTTCGCGGAGGACGGTCAGCTGACGCGGCGCGTGTGCGAGGACACCTCGCTAGACGTCACCGACTGCTGCGCCTGCGACGACGCCAAGTATCGGGTATGTCATCATGTCGAGGTTAACGCTTTTGTAGTTTGACTTAGAGCGTGGCTTCGTTTCGGCACGGAGTTCGTAGGTTTGAATTCCGCGTTGGGAACACCTTATATCCAAGTCTGGTTAGGACAATTTAGGCTGATAACACTGTCTGACAAGATGATCCACACGTTGGATGGACATGTAAAAAGTTGCTTTTGCACCTGATCTCTCGCTAGTCGTGTCAATAAGAAAACCGGTTACCGTCACCGAAACCGGCACAGAAATTAAAATTATGTGCACTTGCGAAGACGCCAAGTAATCGGGTCTGAGTACTCATGTCGGACTTACGCCTCTGTCGTCCAGTGGCTTAGAGCTCCTCTAGGTCTAGAAAAGGTTCGATTACCAAGTAGAAAAGCTATGATTACCGCAGTAGAAAAGCTATGATTACCGCAGTAGAAAAGCTATGATTACCGCAGTAGAAAAGCTATGATGACCGCAGTAGAAAAGCTATGATTACCGCAGTAGAAAAGCTTTATTATTTTACCGCGTATTTCTAAGTTTGGTTATATTGCTAACCAAACTTGGAAATTATTTGCGAAAACTGTATTCGCGGAAATAAAATCTCGATCAACAAATAAGTCTCAATTTAATGTTGCAGCGACAGCAATACCTATAATAGTGGTGTCGATGTTTGACTTTAATAGTACAAACAGACTTTTAGTAGTAAAAACTTTAGTGTAGAATCTTTAACATTTATATTCATACCACTTATTAACTCCTCTCGGATCTTTTCTCTTTCCAGATGATCTTCGAGGGTCTGTGGTCGGAGCACACCCATCCCAAGGACTACCCAAAAGAGGCGCAGTGGCTGACGCACTTCTCTGACGTCATCGGAGCCACGCACCCCAAAAACTTTAGCTTCTGGGGCGAGGGAGAAATCGCCACTGATGGCTTTAGGTAAATACGAGTATTGAGTTACTGACCTTAGTATTTACGGTGTTTTAGAATAATATAGGAAGGAAATATAAATTTCTTTACTAATTTTTACATACAAAAGTTTGCATGTAAAATATAAGTAAAAGTAAATAGGTAACACCTTTTTACGCATCAACGCTGATTTTATGTAATAACCAAATACCTGAAAGGACATCTAAGGATTGTAATGCTTCTGTTTTTATAAACACTTGTAATATGCCATGTATTTTTCCTTCTATTTATTTTTGCATTTATATGTAAGTGTCCCAGATTCCATAAAATAGAAGAAAAATAAAATATTTCAGGTCTCTAGCGGAGTGGGGTTCTGTGGGTCTACTGGAGAGGGAGCTGCAGCAGCGCCGGGGGCTTCGGTCCATCGTGAAGGCGCAGGGTCTGTGGTATCCCAAAGTCAACACGAACACCACCGCTACCTTCAGCGTCGACCGCAAGCGACATCTGTTGTCGCTCGCCTCCATGTTCGGTAAGCGTGAAGGGAGTGTGCACTCACACGGTACTGAGGTCACTATAAGTGTAGTGTCGCTGGCTAGAGTTTTTGAGAAGGCTTACAGCTTGGTAAAAAAGAGTGCGTTGTAAATGAGAGCGCTTTTCTATAATTAATAACGGCAACCCTACGCTGCGCTTACACGGAGTTTGTACAAGAGTTGACAAATAATGTAATACGGAATATGCGTATAAACCAAAATTAATTGAATGCAAATTATTATGATAGTGGGCTAAAACATATACAGAATGACATAAAATCTCTTTCAAAAGACTTCTGCTGAGAAATGAGTAAGATATTAGCGATTTAAATTTTCCACTCATCTTTTTCTCTCAAAACGTAATTTGTGTGTTTTTCTCTCGAAACGTAACGTGACGTCACAGTAATATCGGATCTTTCTTTCTATCCAACAATTTTAAAGGCTTACAATTGAAAAAAAAAAACTAATTGCATCCTACTTCAATAGCAAAATATTTATTTAAAGAAAGAATTAAGAATCATGTATTTTCCCCATTATGCCAACCTACCTACCTGAGTTGATAAGTAATGTTATTGATTGACAACTAAAGTAATTATGAATCTATGTCTTTTAAATCTTTAGGGTAACTGGGAAAAACCAAAGCACTATTATTGCGCCGTTAGCTGAAAAAGTTTGGGAACCCTTCTATAGTTCCCGTTGGGAACTAGTAACTTTATTGATACAGCGCCCTACCCTTGTTAGCTCTTTGAAAAACATGCAGTCGAATTTTAACTGCATGTTTTTTCTACCTGACGAAATAAAATATATCCTTAATGATGTGATTTCTGACAATGATGGAGGACTAGGTCATCCACCAGGCCACAGTTCCCCTCTCTACCTTATATGGCACCGCGATACAACGTTTGGGAACCCCTGCCCTAGTAATTTATGTACAGGTCCGTCCCCGGACTGGGTGGTGGGAGTGTCGGGTCTGTCCCTGTGCGCCCGCGACTGCTCTTGGGTGCCCCATAAGGTCATCGATCTCTATCCGTACGACGCCGGCACTGACAACGGTATCTCCTATATGGTGAGCAAATTATTTTTTACAGTCCTATTATCTAAAGGTTTTAGGAAAGTACGAAGTGAAAACGTACGGAAGTTTTACTACTTACCGAAACGGTTTCACCGTTTACAAAATTTAAAAAAAATATAAAAAGTGATGTCTAAAAGAATTTGTCGCCTTCAATTAATAGTTGTACTGAGTGAAACAGTTGAATATTGTCACCCTATTTTAACCGACTTCCAAGGAATATGTTCGGCTGTAAATATTTTGTTATTTTTTTTTATTTTTACATGCTTAAAGACTACTCCGTTAACATTTCCAGTCCCCGAACTCGGAGACGGTACCTCGTGAGAAGATGTACCGTATCACGACCATGTACCCCGAGGACCCGCGCGCGCCGTTCTACAACCCGGGCGGGGAGATCAAGCCCATGGCCCGGTTATACCTCACACGAGAGATGGTCACCCCGAGATCCTGTGACGAGGAGGTGCTGCAGGCGCTCGTCACTGAAGAGGAGAACACGCAGACGAGTAATAGACGTATGTATCGATTTGTTTACTATGTGATTGCAATCAACTTTAATGTAGGTATACAAGATGTAACCAAACAAAGCGATTATACTTAAAGAAGTGTGTGAGTCACCAGTGAAAGAGTTCAATATTGTGATTTGTATGGGAATGACGCGCTTTCGTCATAAATTTGTCAATACAGAAGTTTGAAAAATCTCCTCTCCAGCTCATCTTCTTTTACGGCAAACTTTAACTTAAGTTTAATCACTTTGTTTTGTACAAATAAAACTAAATATTAAATTTTGTTAGTTTCGATAACATTTCTGGCTGAATATACATTGTTTATTTTACTATTCAACTATTCTTTAAAGTCCAGAGAAGATTTATATTACTATCTGGTAAATATATACTTGTTCCAGCGGAGTGCGCGGTGGGCGAGTGGGGGGCGTGGTCGGCGTGCTCGGTAACGTGCGGCAAGGGGCTGCGCATGCGCACACGCGAGTACCGCATGCCTCAGAAGGCGCAGATGTTCGCCTGCGACCGACAGCTTGTCTCCAAAGAGATGTGCGTCGCCGCCGTGCCAGAGTGCGAGTAAGTAGAGCGTCGTAAGCACTAACCATCGAGCAAATAACCAAAAGAGCGGAAATGTTACTAGTTTTGTTCGAAAAAAATTCCGCCCAAAGTCACTGCGTTCTGATTGGTCGGACACTTACATACACACAGGTCTCTTATTGGTGGATGCTATTTTAGTGCGAGCGTTAGTTGGTTGGCGGTTACTTTATCAGTGATAACAAACTGATAAGTTTCGGACACGGATGGCCCACATTGTTCATTCATACATTCTCTATTGGTTATGTGCTCGATGGTGCTATCATACGCACATTAATTAAAAATTGCATTAGTTCCTCTTCTATGTTAATAAATAAATCTCATAGATCTTTGTATAGTACATTGTTTGTTTGAAGCGCACACAAGTATCTCTCTCGACCACTAGTGTCCAATACCACTCCAATATTCTCGTAAGTTTGAGAACTTAAGAATACTAAAAAGTAGCATCGTGTTAAAGAACAAATAACTCCTCGACTGCTTTCGCTCTGTCCGTATGTGTTAATTTTATTTTTATTTTATTTTATTTTATTTTAAGAATCTTAAAATCATGGAAAACTTACAGCTACAGATACAGCGTAAATAAAAATAGAATACATAATTAATAAGCCAATTACAAGTTTTCACTAGTAGTTACAGATTAACGTTTTATAAACAATGTGCTTAATTTTATTTTATTTTTTTATTTAACGAAACCCTACTTAAATTGAACATATTTCAATTAAATATTTATAACAACAACAGTACGTGTGGGAAATTCAGTAGATCATCGTCACATAGTATCATGATCGACAACAACAAAAGCATATGTTATACCGTTTATACTACTACGGCTGCCAATCTAATCATTGTCAGTATTATTGTGAACAACTATTTTGTTTTTTTAATTGCAACAATTATACCTGAATGAAATTGTTTATGATATCTGTCGCCAGAGGAGACGGCGCTAACGAGGCGGACCCCGAGCCGGGGGTGTCGGAGAGCGCATGCGCAGTGTCGGCGTGGGGCGAGTGGAGCGAGTGCTCGGTGACGTGCGGGGTGGGCGTGTCTACGCGCCGCAGACAGTTCCTAGACCGCATGGGGCCTAAGAAGTGCCCGCTCGTGCAGATAGGTGAGTGTCAATTGCGAGTTGGATTCGCGCGCGAGGGGGGTTCCATACCAGCATAAAATTTAAAAAAAAATGTTTTAAAAGTTGAACAGTTATAGCCGTTCACGTTATATTAAATAATAGGGTGGTATAGACAACATCTTAGCGATCATCTATTAGAAAAAGGCCAAAAGTTTCTAGTATAAAGAAAATATAGATAATGTAATAGGGTCCCGTTTTTACACTTTGGGAACGAAACTCTAAAAACGTTGGCAAAGCCTAATTTATCGAACTGACCTGGGATGTGAACTACTTGATAGAAATCGACTGCTACTTTCATTCATCAGTTGATGGATATTTGTTTAGAAATTTATTAACTTAATCAAATTAACATTGTGATGGCATAAAGCGGCCAAATTATGTAGCTATCCGCGAAAATAGTAAAAATACCTCTTTATTAGCAATTTTTTAAACATGCTTTCGGATCTAACGTCCTTAACTTCTTTCGCTGTATGGAAATTACATAAGATATAGAAGCGAAAATCGTTTAGGTATTGGCTTAGCCCCCAGGCTAATTTCCAATTGACAATTCCCAGAGGAGAACCGAAAGTGTATGCAGCCGGCGTGCACGGAAGAGGAGGGGGCGGGGGAGGGCGTGTCAGACCCGACGTGCCCGACGACGGCGTGGTCGTCGTGGTCGGCGTGCTCGGCGTCGTGCGGGCGCGGCGTGGCGTTCCGCACGCGGCTGCTGCTCGTGCCCGCCGCGCAGCAGGCAGACTGCGCCGCAAGAGTAGAGCTGTTACAGCACCGACCCTGCACCGAGCGGGAGTCGTGCGAGATCGACATGCTCACAGCTAAACGTGAGTCCTCACTATCAGGATACACACTTCATCTCAGTCTCTCAATCAACCGGTCCCGTGACCAACTTGATAGATGAGATGAGGTTGCACGCTCAATCTGGCATCCGTCATTCGGCTTACAAAGTAGAGAACGCCCGGAACTGTTACGCCAACATTGTGTGGTGGGCCAAAGCCTGTTACCCTAATATCAACATTTCTCTCAGGTATCTGCATGGAGCTGCCAGAGCAGGGCCCGTGCCGCGGCGTGTACCAGCGCTGGGCGTTCGTGGCCATGAAGGGCATGTGTATACCCTTCACTTACGGCGGCTGTCGCGGCAACCAAAACAACTTCATATCACAGGACGACTGCACTAAGACCTGCAGCGTGCTGCTTGGTGAGTATAACGTCAAGTAATCGCATATAACATTTATGTTTAATTCAGTTGTGCGCGCGGCCCTATGTGTGCGTGCGCTTGTAAATACACAACTTACATTCATGCGGCAGTGACGCGGCAGGCGCCGTCCGAGGAATAAGGCTTGCCCACACATAGGGCCGAGCGCACATAAGTTGAACTAACCATAAAAGCCCTTGTTGACAATAATTGATTCATAATACTTTTAAATCAATAAGGAATCCCACTAATGTTATAAATGCGAAAGTTTGTGAGTCTGTGAGTGTGTATGTTGGTTCTACTTCTTCAAGTTTAAATGGCTAGACTGTTTAAAATTAGCATGGAGCTAACTGGTACTCTGGATTAACATTTAGGCTACTTTTTATGCGGGTAGCACCGCAGGGCACAATTAGTTATTACATAAGGCAAAGAAATTGACGAAGTTTGATATGGTGTTACAAGGAGCGGAGGTTTGTGACGTAACACTCAAACTTTGTGGTTTGAAAATTTGGGGTGGTTTCATCTTTCAAATGAAAAATTGCAAATATGTAACACTAGGGAGCTGGGAGGAAGATGTCTCAAAATGTGACAAGGGGGGAGGGGGTCTAAAAATAATGAAATTTGTGTGGTGTACATTATGGATGGTGAATTGACCCCAAATTTACGATTCCACACCACTGTAAAATTAAGTTAAAGTGACGATTACAACGTATTGTGTAGATAGTAGCGGATAGTCATTATTTTGTTCGCTGATATTATTATATTCAATCAATGTCTGTTTCATTGAGACAGTTCTGCGATTCTGGATTAAACAAATAGTTTTATCTAGCAACAATGCTGCACGAAGCGATTTAATGCATAATGCAACAGTATCACTCGATAAAGTAATCTGAGACAAACATTGTAAATGTATTCTAACGCCTTCGTGAATGACGTAAATCTTAAGGATGTTGAATCGTTCATCATAGTTGGCATTCCCGCCAATTGCTAACTCTACATTTAGAGTTATTATTTAATCTAATCTACCTATTATACCCGAATGACATAAGGATCTCTGTTAGAATTGCACACAACGCGCAAACAGTATTTTTTTTTGTGATTTGCATTTAAGGCACTCGCACGTACATTTAGTTGCACTCTGTATTTAAAAAAAGAAAAAATTCAAATTCATTAATTCTATGTTATACAGGATGTAACAGAAGTACGTGATAATACGCAAGGGTTTGTATCTGTCCTTTACATAGACCTCACAGTGAAAGTAGCGGCGCTGTTTTTTGATTTGTATGGGCAAGCGCGCCAGCGATAAGGGCTTCTCCATACAAATTACAAAATTTTTTGTTTGGTTTCAGCGCCGCACTTTCATAGTAAACTCCATATAAGGAACACATACACACCCTTTTAAGTATTAAATATTTTATTTTATATATATTTTTAAGTATTAAATATTTTATGTAATATTTTAAGTACTATCACTTACTTTTGTTATATACAGGAGTATAAAATTAGTGATAAAAATTGAAGGTGCCTATGTGTCCCTTGTGTAGAGTCAATTATGAGACTAATATGGCGACAGCGCTCCAGCGACGTCAGGTTGTTCATACAAATTACAAAAAACCTTTGTCGCTTTCAGCGCAGTTACTTTCACAGTAAACACTATTATCACTTCGTTTTGTTAAACCGTGTAAAACGGCAGTAAAAGTCAGCCGCGTTTTTACAATCAAATAATGCAACAGACACAATAACCTAAGCTATGCTTGTGGTATAGCTATGCCTGTAGTATAGCTATGCTTATGGTATAGCTATGCTTATGATATAGCTATGCTTATGGTTTAGCTATGTTTATAGTATAGCTATGCTTATGGTATAGCTATGCTTATGGTATAGCTTTGCCGGATTTAAGAGGTATGAAAAGAAGATAGTTCACTGTCACTGTATATCAATATACTGTGGAATGTAATTTGTCATTACATCCAATTTATTAGACACTAGTTGATGCCCGCAACGCGTCAAAATTTGTTTATCACGGGAACCGTGCATTTTCCCGAAATATAAGTATCCTATGTGTTGCCTAGACTAACAGCTATTAAATAATAAAAGAATTATTCGTATCCGTTCAGTAGTTCCGGAGATTAGCGCGTACAATCAGATAAGCAGACAACTTTTTTTTGACGATTTGTGTTCTATTACTGTTCCTAAGTTTTTTTATTATATTGATTAGTTTGTAAAAATATTAATTGTACAGACACGCCAATTTTACTGTTTTATTTTATGTATAGATGACTCTGAGCTCTATTTAATTACAGATATCTTCAGCGTCATTCAGAACAAAGCTGTAATCAACTTAGATTTCTTCATGTTTCATTACCTTTCATATTATTACCTGTTTGCATGTTTCTATTATCATAGACCAATTATTTTATTCCTGTATATATAATTCCTCTATGCTATAATGAAATGAGACCTTAAAACGTCTGACACAATGAATGTATCTTCCCACTACTAATTAAGCTAATAATCCGCTGTCTGTGTCTAGAATCTAGTGCATATGTGTTAAATCCTAGATTAGTTTTGAACTTGCCAGTCCATCATCGCAAAGCGTCTGACGAATGCAGATTAAAACTGGATTTCGACTTTGTTGTTAAAAATTAACGTGACACGCGATAAAAACATGTAAATGCATTGCGTGACGTCATTCAAACTTGGATTTACATAGGACGATAGTGAAAACCATTTGAAATAAAACGAGACGTGTTCAATGATACTTAAGTTTAATAAAACTAAGCTTTTATTGTGAATATCAAATCCGGGATTGTTACCTCGGCTCTATTATACTTTTTAAGATTAGATAAACCTTGTTATGTCATAACATTTAAAGTAGACTGACGACTCTTTTCATGCAATAATTTTTTTTCAATACGAACATTTAGGACTATTTTGTTAAGCCGCAGATTATGTTAGATACATCATTTCATATATTGTATGTCCCTATGCAGGCGGCGCCGCGGGCGGGGCTAGCGCACCCAGTATAGTGGCACCGCTACCACCAGCAGTGAATGGTAATATTTGTCAACTAATATACACTATATTGTTAAGCATACATCTGAGATATATATTTGTATACGGAGGGCCTAATCTAGTCGAAATATATCGCGCCCAGCCCCCAATACTACAATTTACAACTAATTAGAAAAATGCCTTGACGTAACTTAGGTTCACCTCTACCTAATCTTCAATTTATCTAAAGGTATTATTACGGCGTATACACAATATTTTACCAAGCCAATATGATACCTTTGTACTGGAATATTTATTATTTATTTGCTTTTTTTATCCAGCGGCAGGCGCTGAAGCAGGGACTGCGATAGCGGGGCCGCAGCCCGAAGACTGCGTGGTGAGCGCATGGAGCCCCTGGACTCGTTGCAGCGTTTCCTGCGGTACCGGCTACCAGCAGCGGACGCGCCAAGTGCTGGTAAGTGCATGTGTACTTAGTTCACGTACGCAAGGATGCTTGTGTGTGCGCACGTACGTATATAAAAGCGTGCACACGCAGACAGTGGTAATTGCAAGCACACGTGTTAATGGTAAATGTCCTGCGGCATCAGCTACTAGCTGCGGACGTGCCAAGGGCTGGTGAGTACATGCACATACACACAATGACTGACACGTACACGTGCGTATGGAAATGCGTGCACTGTTACAGTTGCACACGCACACAGAGGTAGTTGCAAGCATACGTCAAAAGCTACCTTGTTAAAATACTATATTACGATGACATGCTATATAAAAATATTATCAGATGGAGATCTAGACGATCTGGTCTCGATTTCGTTGCTACGAAACAATGGTTACTATTTGCTGGGGGCCCACTCTAAAGCAATTCGTATGTAAGTAACATCACATAAATAACATTCCAAATTCGTGTAATGAATACATAATTCACGAAACGGTATTGTGTTTTATTTACTTATGCGTAATGCGTCTAAATTTACGTACGCGGCGCGGGCGGTACGCAACGCGGCGTGCGCCTCTTGGCGTTCAGTTTTATTTCACTTCTGATAGGATCGTAATAATAACGCCATAAGGATCACTCTCACAAGTATTTCCAAAAAAAAATAAGTGCTTGTAATCTGATGAACACGTATAAAAGTTTGCGAGATTACGACCAGTAGTGGGACTGTTGCCAATATATTACCACTCACATGTTTTATGCGCGAGAAAGTATTAAACGGGCTTGCTCGTTGCGAAGATCAAGCGTTCCAATGACCTTGACAGCGGCATCGTTCAGTAGTTGGTACACGCTATTTCGATGATGACGTAAGTTTTTAGGGGTTTTGTTTTACGCGCGGCGGTCAGGTGTTCTTGGTTATTTGTGCGTAAAAAGATAAAAAATGCGTTCAATTCAAATGTTCTAACTTACAAACGTTGTGCTATACGCCGCATTATATATGAAGACGTATGTAGAAGAAAATAGCAATTGAAAAACTTCCGGATTTTTGCGTAAATGAATACTTTTAGACCGGAAAAATTATTCGAAATTAAAATAATGCGGATTCGATGTACAGCTAGATAAACAAGCTTGAAGATGAAATTGCTAAATTACGAGATTTATAAAATTTTATGGGAAAAAATGAGAAACATTTTACAACCTTTGAGTTATTTACTAAATGTTAGTCATCCGCTTCTTCCACTCATGTTTTCAAATGTGTTACACATTATGTTTTGTGATTTGAAATTCGCTACAGTAATGCAAACTTGTAACACGATAGTCGTTGCAGTAACGACGGCTCGTTTGACCGCAACGACCGCGATCCTGATGTGTTTTTGATAGTGCGGCGACGCGGTACCACGAAACTCGATTTCATTTCTATTCCTAGTTTGTGTGACAATGAGTTCACAACGAAGTTTGGTTCGCACTCGAGAGGGTGCAGGTTCAAACCCGGGTAGAGGCGTGTACCAATGCCGTGGGAGAGTCATGCTTCGCTAGGTATTCGTAGGTATCACAGGCCAATAGGCCTGCTCGACCAGATACCGCGGCCTCACAGAAAATTCGTGTGAAGCGGCTATGTGCTGTGCTTCGTTCAGTAAGCAATTATACCGGTGGCCCAACTTCCCTAATCCCCTTATTCTTATTCATATTCGTAAAGACCGGCACTTGCAACTCTTCCGATGTCACGAGTGTCCATGGGCTACGGCAGTTGCTTTCCATCACGTAACCAGTCTGCTCGCTTACCCCCTAAATATAATCAACAAAAGATAGTAGACGCAGCGATAAATTGCTAAATAAAAATTAAC
Organism: Cyclargus thomasi; assembly: GCA_026546445.1. Taxonomy (NCBI): domain Eukaryota; kingdom Metazoa; phylum Arthropoda; class Insecta; order Lepidoptera; family Lycaenidae; genus Cyclargus; species Cyclargus thomasi. The sequence goes on along the minus strand of JAOTAV010000028.1, from coordinate 2,303,752 downwards.
AAACGATTCGTAACAAGACGTTTTAAAAATAAAAAACTGTATTTTTATTTCAGTCATACATAAAGATCACTCAGTTTTAATTTTTATTTCAAAAAATTTACAAATTTTTATTTCAGTCACACATATTTAGAGTTAAATTTTTATTTCAGTCATACATAAAGATCACTCATAAAAGGTAATTTTTTAGCGATTTGTAACAATAAAAAAAAAGTTGGACAAGCGCCACATCATAAGTTTACTCGTTCAAAAGTTGAAAAAAACTTTTTTAGCGCTGCACTTTCTCAGTGAACTTTATACATGGGACTGTTTCAAATTTATTCAGGTAATTTAAAAATGCTGGGGTGGTTTTAATTTTTAAGATGTGTAATTGCTGCTGGGGATGAGGATATCAGACATCTGAGCACCTGAGACAAGTTGAGGTCTACAAATCATGAGGTTGACGTACTTTATGGAAGTTCCCTATAGAATAGAGTGGAGGTCAGTTGACACCTGGCCGAGATAAACAATGTCGTATAGCTTCTTATTGTCTCCTGGTAACGTGATTAGAACAACAATTACCAAATTATACCACAGCACATTAGCGTCCGTCACACGTACATACCGCAAAGTACAGTTCGGTGAATCAACTTTTTTGTACCGCAATTTCTGCCTCTACGAGTTTAAACCGTAATAATTAGTAATACCTAATTAAAACTAATCATATACACATTATCTTAATACATAGATAATATTATAACTGAGAATTTCAGAAAAAATACAGTTCTCATATGTTTACAAGCAGTTGCTCGGGGACAAGAAATGTCTCAGAATTTGTATTATGGTGTTGTCCCCTGGGTCACGGACTTTGTACATAGATTTTAGATAGTTTTTACTAAATCAAGTAATTATTAAGTAAATTATCGGTGGAATATCGAATAAACTTATTTTATCGATGTAAAATACGCTGATTGACTTTTTATTCAAAGATTCGTCTGCGACAAGAAAAAGTGCTGCAAAATTCCGTGTTAGGTTTCCTTAAACCTAAACTTGTTTTAGTTACTTTATTAGTTTAAAGTATTTTATAATGTTAAAGATATTGAGCGTATCTCGCCGTTAAACTTTGATTAGGCGAGATGTTTTTGTAATAGTTTTTTTAAGTTTCATAAATTAAAAAAGAAATAAAAAAATTACTTCCGTATTAGGTTTGTGTCGGAAAAAACCCCGTATTAGGTTTGTGGGCGGTCTTATAACAGCTTCTTAATGCATTTAGGCATTTTTCCACTTGAGCTTGAGCTTTTAAGCTGCATCGCGTGGAATAGTTTAATATTTCCCGTTCGCAGCGTAGCGATTCTATATACTTAATATAATTCACAGCACTGAAACCAAAACTCTGTGCCGATAGAATATGTTTGTATCTTGTAAATCGAGCTATTCACAATCGAAAACAATTTTATATTCCCGCAACCGGAGAATCGAGGAGCGTATGAGAGATTACAAATTCCAGAATATAAAAACGTGTTGAATTCTTATGAACAGCTCCTTTAAAAAGATCACTTAGTAATATTGCTTAAAGCAATTCATTTTATCATTCTTTCTGCAAAAAACTACAAATTTTGCAAAACGGGAATTTAACAATTAATTCAAATTGATTTTTTTATAACTATTTTATTAAAATTATTTGATTTTTCAACAAAATTTACTAAAATTAATGCAGAGCAATTTCTTTGCAATATTGCTATTACGACCTTTCTATGCCTGCTGTTCAACTTTAGTCTAGAAGACAACGTTTCATTTAAATTTAACTTAGTCGAGGAGTATAGTTTTATTCGGTCGCCGCGCGGTCGTCGTGCGAGTTGACGGCCGTGTCCATGTACAATCATCTAAACAAGTCGATATTGTATTACTGAATATGGACTATAATCTATATTGTATTACTGAGACGGGTCGCATTGGACGGACGCCGTATTTCTAGCATGTAAACACTTAAAAAAATACGTGTTTAGTGTTACTTTCAGTATAAATGTTTGTTAGTTTGTAAGATATTTAGAATATGGGCAAATATGCCTAAAATAAATAGTAAAAAAATAGTTGCTCATACATTAATACTTTACTCGACAACGTGACCGTGAGGCGACCGCGTGCAAAAGAAAAGGGGCTCAAGTCCTCACCATTTTATTGTGTGTTATATTATGACGTATCTCATAGGAATAGAGGTATTAGCAATACTGGCCCCTGTGGCAAGAATAAAATGACATTGATCATTTAAATAGTCCTAAATTAAATCACAGCATTCCATACTTATCAGTCAATTAACGCGGGGGCCATGGAGGGGCTGTAGGGGGCAGATGGGGGGGAGGGTTTACTAATTGTTACAGAATCAACGATTGAGGAGGCGAGGTTGAATCTATTAGCAGTATTTTTAAGTGTTTCTTAATTGTGCCGAATACGGTCATGACAGCACTCCTGACATCACTATACGTAGCCTCGTTATAAAACGATTAAGCTAGATTGTGAGGAATGTGCTATCTCTCGAGTCGAGATAAATCTATGATGAGTCCTTATCTTTCGTTTATTAATATTATACGATCAATTCTCTGATTGCGGACGATCCATAACGTACGTCATACAAGGTCCACGATTTCTAAACCCTTCCCCCCTTGTCAAACGTGGTAATTTACTGAGACTTTCTTCCTAATGTAACGTCGGAAATTTGCAATTTTACATAAAAAAAAATTAATACCACCTAAAAATTCAAATTTCGAAATATTTTAAATGTGAAACGTGTGACTAAACTCAGTACTCTAAGAATATAAGGTTCATCATAATATGTCCATAAATTAATATATATCTTCTTCTATGATATTGTTTGACACGAGTGTTTGTTACAGGCGCAGCCGAGGCCGGGCGGGCGGGCTTGTCCGTCGCGACTCGAGCACCGACGTCGCTGCTACAGAGCCTGCTAGGGACGACACCTACTAACACCAGTAAGTGCTAGTATGCACTGCTATCTGCTAACAAACTGTCTGCTAGCGACTTTCCTGGCTGTCGTACATCTCTATAGATTAGCACTAAGTTAAAAGTTTACAATAAACATATTTTTTTACATACAAAGTTTTTTTTTATTTTGAATCCCCTATAAGCACGTATTGAGACCATTATTATACAAAATGCACCTTTATTTCAGTGATTCCACTGAATACTTAATTTTTAAAGCTATTGTAGTCGATAAATACAAAATCATATAGATGAAAGATAAGTTTATAATAGCAACACTTGAAGCGTTTAACATGCGAGCTGACGTGACAATTTTTATATATTAATAATTTGTTACCTGATTAATAATAAATTCTATGCTAAAGTTTCAAATAATAATCTTTATATTAGGCATGTAAAGTTTTATTACATACAATTAAATAAACATGGCAAAGGCATGCATTTAGTGAAAACTCATGCTGGTTGTCTGTAATATATGTTCATCAAGTATTTATAAGTAATTCTTAGGGTAACTTACTGCGAAAATAGCAACGCTTATTTCTTCTATTCTGAATTGTATGCAATTTCTTAATACAGGGACTTGCATTTAGAGGTACAAATCTAATCGCAAAAATTAATATTTGACCACTTTTTGATTGGATTCTGAAACTTTACAGTAAAAATATGTTTTTAAGGGCCGCCCTGTTATTTCGCCTAATTGTTGCGCTCTGTGTGTAGGTATTAAAAAACTTTTCCGCTACATCTGTATAACCCGGAAACGTTTTTAATCTGTATTAAAAACATAAAAATTAGCATTTTATGAGTCTATATAAAATGGAGAGTTAAAGATTACAAGATAGAGTAAACAACTCTGGGAAATTACTTTACGAGACAACTGCTGTTATAATAATCGGAGTTATAAAACCATTGTGTTATTAATGCTAAAGATAAAATGGCTATTATGAAACACATTTGTTTTCATCATATTATTAAAGAGCATTAAAAAAAGAACATAATTATATACGGTCGAATTGAGAGAACTCTTCTATTTCGGAAGTCAGTTAATAAAGACAGGGTCTAATTTGACGCACTCTGTGCCCACCGGGAGTCGCGGGCTCGAATCCCGCCGATGGAACAAAAAGTTTTTTAATGTTCCTTCGCCATGGATGTATATTAAATATGTGTATTATATAATAAAAATCTTAAATATGTGTATAATATAAACGTATTAAATATATTTCCGTTGTGTGGTGTTGGTGGACTTGTGTTACAGGTGCTAAGTACCCACTTAGCACGGGGCCACATTGACGTGGTGTGAAGCGTTCATAGATATTAAAATTTCTTAAGGCTCTAGAGTTTTGGTTAAATAGTTAATGTGAACTTAATCTTAATATCCTTGACCTAATAGGAAACCTTACTCTAACGTATGCATACGCTGGTGCTACGGGTGTGCGGGCGTGCGTGCGGGCATGTGAGCGTGCAGGTCGCAGGCCGCGCCGCATTTTGCGTGTCAACATACAAGATTAACTTTAGACAATTAATTGTAACAAGATTGTCTCTATAAAGCCGTAAGTATGACCTGAGGACTGATATAACAGTGGTTGTGTAAGAGACCATGATCTGCATAACACGAACTATGATTTAAGGGCTGTATCCAAAGGATAAAAATGGGACCCTACTATTAAGACTTCTATGTCTGTCTGTCCGTCTGTCTGTCTCCAGGCCGTATCTCAAGAACGATAATAGCTAGAGAGTTGAAATTTTCACAGAATATGTGTGTAAAAAGGTAATAATTTAATATTAGAGTGGCTCTCTACAACAAACGTGTTTTTAGGTTTCTTCTTCTTGGTACTAGATGGCGCCGCAGGCGCCGCAGTACATTGCGCTATCGCTTGTACGGGATGTAAACTAAAGCTGTTTGACTTTCAGAAGACAGTTTCCTCAATTTTTTTAACTACACTTGTAAGGCACCGTTCGTTCACGAGTCAGTGCGAGTTGCACTTGGCCGGTTTATTATTACTATAACATTAAACTGATTTCCAAGTTACGTGTTCATGAATAGTAAATAACTTTATTTACACGAGCACCTGTAAATATTTAGTAACGATTGTACCCCTCGCTAGGGGATCAATTTTCATACTTCGGAATTCGATTGGTAGAGTTAAGTGTGCGTTAGGGAGCTTTCTAATGGAATGTAGATAAGAAAGAATTGGCCATTTAGCCCCCGTTACATACACGTGTTAGTTATTATCTAGGCGACCGTGAGGGGTAGTTTTTGATTACACCAACCTGTACGAAGGACTAAGGTTATTTGCGTCACCAAAACACGTGATAAGAAATAAATCGGCCAGAGGCCAGGGGAGGAAATGTTTTACCTGATAAGCCAATTATTTTTAAAATTCATTAAAGTAACTTTCTGGTGACAGTTGTTCATCAATTAAATACTTCTAGGATATTATATTTCAAAATTGTCAGATTAAATAATAAATTATTCTTTGAAGGCTTACATTATAACTTGTTTAATGATGATTTTTTAACCAAAACTGCAGCATATTGCATGCAGAGCCGCCAAAAGCGGTTGAAACCAACTCAGACGAGTTCACTTATAAATTGTGAAATTTTTATTAGATTTCTTGCCTTTATTTTAAGAGTATAAAAAGCAGCAATGTCTCTAGATGTAGTTAATCATAGAAATATGTATTTTACGATCGCGGGTGCCATATGGATGTAAAAAAAATGAGGATTTAAATCTCTAAAAATGTTTCTAGTTCTTTTACTAGTTAATCATTAAATGACGTAAAATATTCGTTTTATTTGAGTATCAGTCATTTATCGGCCTAATAAAAATAGTTGTCTAAAACCCTGAAAACATTTAAATAATGTAACAAATCGTCGTTGAAGTTCTAACACCACATATTTTATCAGCATTGTATATAGGTATGGCGCGGGCGGCGGTCGGACACGCATTGCGCGTGATTTCTGTTTAGTATTTTTTCAGGTACTGAAGTACGGAGGCTCGTGTAGTGGGTGTGACGTCACTATTTAGACACAATATACCTGACGTAATGTTACGCTATAATTATTATCTTTTTTAAATTTTATCATATAATTTGCGTGTGTCAAAAATATTAAATAGTGTTTTTGTTAAATTCAGCTTGTTGGGTTTGTCGTGCGTCACGCTTTGACAATGGAACCACGGAAGACCAGGTACTGCGGTGTTTCTGCACTGTGGTGTTACACCTGAGTGACACTCCATTTTGGCATTGAGCAATAGAATGCCTAAATGTCTTGGAAATGTCTTAATTGTTTTATTCTCTCTTTTGGGTTTATTATGTTTTGTTCAATTTTTTATTTTAGTTGTAGGTATCAAATTTTGTTTAATTTTTAGTTGTGGTGTATTATGTATTTTTGTGTATTGCCTTAGTGCACGAATAAATGATTATTTATTTATTTATTACATAAGTAACTTTTTGGCTATTTCGTCATTTTGATGCCGTTTTCCAGAAAATCTGAAAACGCATGGTTTAAGTTAATTAGGAACACGTGTCAGCTAACAAAAACTTGTAAAATTCTATTAGTATGGTGATCTATACAAAATTCAATCAATTTTTTCGCTCTCCTGAAAAGTTGCCAATTTTGACTTAGGTGGTTAGGTAGAACTTCAACGACGAAATGCAAAAATTTTTGACATGTTACCATGTAAATCAAAATCTAGCCTTTAACTTGAAGTATTATATTAATTTACAAATATAGAAAAAACCGACCAAGTACGAGTAGGGCTCGCGCACGAAGGGTTCCGTACCATATTAGAGTAAACATAGGTTAAAATTGTGTTCTTTGTATTAGAGCCCACCTTAATTATTACAAAAAAGCTACTATCTACTCAAACGTCCGGGTGACTATGGTTGCCCAAAACATTGTCAAATTGATAAATTTTCTTTCGTATTTCTCATAAAATTTTCATATGAAATGTACATTGTACTAAAATACTTTTTGTAATTAGAAATGTAGATCATTATTAATATACTTGTAAACTTAAACGGAAGAAATGTAGCAAAAAATCTAAGGATTACATGTTTATAACATTTCATTTTCTAGGCTGTACCCCTGTCAGACTAGAACATTTCAAAGGTTATAGACGTTTGTGTTATAAGAGACCAGTTCATTAAATTTATTTAGGTTTTAGTGTTTCTTGATAAAGCGTCAACATCAATACATATTCTGTGAAAATTTCAGCTCTCTAGTTATTACCGTTTTTGAGATACAGCCCGGAGACAGACAGACAGACATCGAAGTTTTAATAATAGGGTCCCTTTTTTACCCTTTAGGTACAGAACCTTAAAATCGACTGCGTCATATCAGTGATTTTGTTGTTAATGATACATCATTTTATGTTAAAATTCAATTAAAAATTGTAACCAATGTAAAAGTTTAAAAACTCGCGTCAAAAATCGTCTTTAGAGGAATTGCCCACAAATATTTGTTTTTTATTTTTTGTTGTAATTGAGTTTTGCAATTCCTCTCAAACTTCAGAATCGTAACTTCATTGAATGTTCATTTTCGAAGTTGACAATTCTAGTAAATATGTTTATAAATCCGTAATAAACTTCAAACATGCACAGCTGCCCAATCAAAGCCAGTTGGCCATGAAAATGGTCCATAGCAGGCTATATTCGTCGCCGTATTGCTGTTGGACAAACAATCTTGACATTTACGAAGGCGGGATTCCCAAAGCTCAGCTTTATGTCCCTTTCTGGATATTAGCTTTTTGATGGCCACGTAAAAAGAGGGTTAGGTCACTAGCGAGGCTTTGAGACTTGTTACTAAGCCAACAGCCGCTCCTAGCTGTAGTACATAACTTTATATTACCTTTTAATGATTTAACAATTGAAAAATGATATTAATTATTGAACGAAACTAATTGATTCGCTAATAATAAAAATCTATATTTTACTGTTATAATTAATGAAGGTTAACATTACAATGTAATTAACCGCATTGAAAATAATTGTACGTTCTGAACACGCAACACAAAACGGCAAAATAAAAGTTAACCTGCTGCTCTACATACGCGCCCCTGTCTCGTCCGGACTCTTTCTACACTCCCGACAGACCTTGACCTACCGACGCTTTCCCCCCGCCGTGACGTCACCGCCTCGTTGAGGGGGGTGACGTCACGGCGCGTCCCGATATCGGGAACAGACTGTTCTAGGTTAATGTACGCGAAGTGATGCCAATGTCGTCATGATTCAGGGAAAGTCTAGTCAAATTTAGGTATGTGCGCCCGATGTATATGTGCGTTTTTATTCTCCAGCATTTGCGTTACCGTAATAGGAACACGATATACTAAAAAAAAGAACCTGTATACGGCCAAATTGAGAAACCTCTTCCTTTTTTGCAAGTCGGTTAAGAATACTGACATTTCCTGGGATAAACAGCCATTTCAATTGTTAGTCTGCTACTGACAATTGTTACGTCGAAAAAAACTTTTTTTGGTATGGCCATGCTGAGCGTGCTGGCGTTAAAACATCGATAAAAGCAAACATTTCGTGGCAATACTCTTCGTCTTTTAGGAAAAATTTTCCTACTTGTGAAAGATCGCATTTACAAGTTACAACGAATGTTTTGAGTTACATTGCCTTGGCCCGCTTGCGTCGTTTGCTGTTGCAGGCAGATTGCAGCAGACACACAGATATTGTAATTAATGGTATCTGCCTCTCAGGAAACTTCATATTTCAAAAATTAAACTATAAATAAAGAAAGTTTATTAATATCATATTTTTTGCAAAATATTTAAAAACATTTTTAATATTAAAAAAAAAGTAAAATTTTATTAATATAAATAAAATTTTACTTAGCGCAATAAAAAATTAAAACAATCTACAATAAAATATCACGTGATTAATGGAATAGTGATGTGTCAACTCGATTTACCAATTCGAGTTAGCTCGAGTTGGGCTTAGCTCGGGTTAACTCGAGTTGAATTCTCTCCGACTCTGATTCGAAATTTTGAATACCTGCGCTAGCGCGTCAGCGGAATGACACTGACATGACGCGAAGTGAGCCGATCATAACAAATGTCACAACAACAAAAAACATTTGTTTTATGTAGTACGTAGTAATCTATGCATTTGTGATAAAATAGTTAAATAAACAACTAGGTTATTTTTTAAACTTAATTTTGAATATATTTAAATATAACGATATTACTTAATATTAATAACTCACTATATTTATGTCATGAAAATTTAATCCAAAATTCATAAATACATGATAAATAAATTCGTCTTTTATTTAAATTCTACTTACTTTCATTAATTATAATAGTCGCCATACATATTTATGCTTAGTCTGTTCTGATTTTTAAATACTGTTACAAAGTTGAGTCATTAAATAAAAAAACCGTAAAAACGAAAGAAATCATTTACTCAGTTTCATCCAGTTAACTCGAGTTGTATACTCGGGTTGAACTCGAGTTACGTTAATTTCAACTCGTGTTAACTCGAGTCGCACATCACTGTAATGGTCAGCCCCTAAGAGTGGTTAATCACGGAGATTTTTACGTGCGGCGACTTGTGAACCGGCAAGGTCTCACTTCCCGTATCATTAAGTTTTTGCCGACTCCATTACAATCAGTGCGACCTCACTCTCCTGATCAACAATTGCGGTGGTACACAATGTGATTTTAATTTACCGTAAAATTGTACCGGGAAGTGTGATTGTGATCTGCATTCTAGATTAGTTAAATTAAGTATTTTTTGCCGGACATTGTATGTTGTATTTATTTTTAATATAAATCTAAATACCTTCAACATTATATTTTAACTAGCTGAATTTTAAAAGCTGAAAAGCAAGTGCCTGAAAAAGGTTACAACACTATTTTTCGGTAGTGTAGTAACTAGAATCGAATCCAAATAAGTCAACACGAATTTGATATTTAACAATGCAAATTTTGATAATTAACACGAATTTCGTGCCAAGTTACAAGGATTTAATTAATTGAATATAATAACTTTATGGGGTGACCGGTTCGGGGCACTAACCTGCATAAGTGCATATACCTTGTAATGTTTTAAATTATTCCTACAATTTACCCGAAGTTCCCTTTTGAGGCGAAATTACTATTTGCAATCTAAGGATTCAAATGTGGGTCACCGGCTTCGTAAGCTACTAGCCAATCCTTGTTATTTTGGGCTAGTCTAGGAGTAAACTATGTTATGACTCGTGAGTCAGATATAAATTAATCGAAAGTCTTATTTCTTTGTTCTACATTTTATTATAGAGGAATTATACCTAAAATAATTGGTCTAGGATTTTATGTATTTTTGTATGAGCTAGATTGAGTAGAAAACACATGAATAGTAATTTATTATTTTTAGATAAGGTGTGTTGTTTATACCGTAAAAAACGTGAAAAACAACGTGTGCTACGATATAACATACTTCACGTTGTGACAGTTGAACGGATTTGATTAATAGCATATCCAGATAAATTTCATAGCGTAAATGAAAGCCTTAAATTAAAGTGAAGAAGTAAGTAAATGAAGCGGATAACTAACATTTTACAATATTCCACTAAATGCTCATTTTTTCCCATCAACATTTGAGAAATGATGTAATTTTTGCGCTTTCATTCTCTAACTTGTTGTCTATCTTGCTATTTATCAAATCCAAAATATTACTTTAAGTTCAAAACATTTTCGGTCCTGAAGCGTCCATTTTTACAAAAATCCGACAGTTTTTAAAATGTTAGTCGCCCGCTTCTTCCACTTATGTCTTCAATTATGTTCTGGCACATTTTTTATTAAATTTTTTTCTATAACTTTGTTTTCTGATAGTCGTTAGGTACTCGGAGAAGAAATAAGAAACAATAAGTTAACTTGCTCCCTGGGTTCTATGGTGTTGTTGATTGAATTTCGCCAATTAATAGTGTCGGCGTCTGCGTGCGCAGGCGCAATAAGTCATAATGATTTACGAGGCCGTAACTTGAACGTCGTTATTATTGTTCTTTGTTCTAGCTGATTTTCAGTCCGGTTGTAAAGCTTCATCTAACGTTTTTTGTCTACGACTATAGTGTTGACTTTTTCTCTAATGACAACATACAAACAATAAAGCAACTCTTACACTTTTCCTACCGTAGAATATGTGTTTTTTTTTAATAAATAATTTCTCCATGAAAAGGTAACAAGTATCCAATTCTCATTTTGGGGAAAATCTATCTTTAGATGTTAATTTATACTTATTAGTGTTAAGGTGGGTCCTGTCATTTATAGTTACGTAAGAGTTTAGGTGATGGAGTATAACGATCACGCGATTTGCGCCTTCGCCTACGTCCATAATCAATGGCATTGTAGATAATGTTATGAAACTAATTATATTCACATTAAACTTTGATTAGGTTCGGCTGCACTTTATCCGAATTATTCCGATCCGAATCCAAAGATCAGAAAAATGGGACGCCTGTCAGAAACCATACAAAAACCTATCGAAAATTTAGGACAGTATGCGGGATCCACAACAAAATTATGAACAGAGTGCTTTCCGGCGCGCGGCGGGGCGTCCGAATTTAATGATCAGAAATTCGGAAAATGTGAACTCTGTCAGAAAAATTTGAAGTTTCTGATAAGTTTGTATGGTGTTTGACAGGCGTCCGTATTTTTCTGATCTTCGGATTCGGATTAGAGAAAATTAAATTCAAAAAGTTCAATGTGAACCTAATAATTAATTTATTCACATTCTAATTAAGTGACTTTTGTTTATATTTGCATTATAATATAGTTTCTTTGTTTACATTAATAATTAATTAATTTATATTGTCATATAAATCAAATCAAATCAAAATCTTTTTATTCAAAATAAGTACTTTAAGTACACTTTCTGAACGTCGAGACTACGGCG